>JAWNON010000162.1:1265000-1382500 GCA_035045945.1 Drosophila anceps
AAAGATGCTGCCCGCTTCGGCAGCTCCACTGCCACCAGCAACTCCATCGATCAGCTGTTGGGCGCCAAGCGAATAGCGCGGCTGTTGTTGCTGCTGCTGCTGCAGCTGCTGCTGTTGTTGCTGCTGCTGTTGCTGATGCTGCGGCTCCTGTTTCAACTGCATAGTCGGCCGCGCTATAAACATATTCTGGCCCATATACTCGATTGCCTGATGCTGTTGATAGGCAGACGCTGGGGCAGCTGTCACCAAATGCTGCTCGCCGGCGGCAACAGTTGCTGCTGCTGCTGCCGTTGTAGTATTGCTGCTGCTGCTACTGCTGGTGGTGGTGGTGGCATTGTTGTTGTTGGCAGGCGCTGATGTGACGTTTGCCTGATTTAAATTAATATTATGCTCATTATTACAATTGGCTGATTGGCCAGATACGTTTGCAGCGGCGGCGGCGGCGGCTGCGGCGGCAGCAGCGGCTGTTGCCACTGCTAGCACCTGCTGCTGCTGCTGCTGCTGCTGCTGTTGATGTTGTTGCTGCTGCTGCTGCTGCTGCTGTTGCTGCTGCTGCTGCTGCTGCTGAACGGTCAGTGTATTGGAATTGGTCGAATTGGTCGATGAAGACGACGACGAATTCTGAACATGCACCTGCACCTGTTTGTATATCTTTTTCTTTTCTCTGACCTTTTTCGCATAGTCGTTCAGCTTTCTCAGTCTTTCCTTGCGCTCGTCAACCGATTCGCTGGCGATGCGCTGTCTGGCTCTGGCCGCCATCTCTGCCAGTCGCACCTTGCGTTGATCTGCTGTCTCGCTGGCCCGATACATGCGCATCCTTTCGGCCAATTTGGCCAGACGTTTTGATCTTTGATCCGGTGATTCCATTGCCCGCCGCAAACGCTGACGGGCTGCATTGCGTACCAGTCGCATTGCACGCTCCAAATCTGATTCATTCTGTCGCCGTTGGCGATTTGCTTCCGCGTTACGCATCAAACGTTTTCGATATTCGTCTTCACTTTCACGCTGACGTCTCTCGCGCATCCTCTCCGCATTGCGCGCCAACCGCCGTTGTCTCGCCTCTGCACTCTCGTTCCAACGCTGCTGATGCTGATGATGATGTTGTTGTTGTTGTTGTTGTGGCGGCTGTTGTTGTGCTGGCTGTTGTTGTGCTGGCTGTTGCTGCTGTGTATTACTGTTGCTGACTGTCGTGGCGGATCCGAGGGGCGTGGGCGGTGGCTGTTGCTTAAGCGAGAGCGGCTGTGTATAAGCGGGTAATGTTATTTGCAATTGTTGCTGATGAAATTGTTGCTGCTGTAGATGATGCTGTTGTTGCTGTTGCTGAAACTGTTGCTGTTGCTGCTGCTGCTGATGTTGTTGCTGATGCTGTTGCTGCAATTGCAATTGTTGTTGCTGATGTGTCGATAGGGGTACCAACAGCGCTGACGGATGCTCGATAAGTAGGCGCGCATTTGGGCCATTTATTGCCAAAAGTGTTGCGTATTGTTGCTGTTGCTGCTGCTGCTGATGATGGTCAAGTGTTGGTTCGATCTTTATCCCATTGGGATCTGGTTCCATTATTTGGCAAAGCCTGAACAACAATCGAAATTGTCGTCAAATTGTGTTCGCTGCTGTTGTTGCTGCTGCTGCTTGATCGATTAATGCAATGCCTTTCCAGTCTGTATTCCAGTCAACAAACAGTGTTGATGATGCTCGTGTCCCCGTCCTTTTGCTGATATCGATAACTGTTGCTGCGATTGCTATTGCTATTCTTGCTGTTGTTCTTGTTCTTGTTGCTCGGGCGACAATAACGCTGGCGTTTTGATCGCCGCATTTAACAGCCGTTCTCGTTTTGCTTGCGTTTGCGTTTCTCTTGTTTCTCGTCGCTCGTTTTTCGTTTTTGTTTTGTTTGCTGCTTCGCAAATTGGGTATTTATTTGTTATATAAAGAGATTGCACACGATTTATCGTTATCGTAAATCGCTATCGCTCTATACGTACGCACACATGTGTGTATGTATCTCTATCTATCTTTGTATGTGTGTGTGTGTCTCTCTCTATATTTCTTTTCTTTCTTTCCTTTTTTTTTATTATTATTATTTTGTGCGTTTTCGTTTTAACAACTTTTGGCTGCTGCTAACGATGATATTCGCTCTCTCTCTCTCTCTTTCTCTCACTCGCACACTCTCTCGTTTTACCGTCGCTCTCTCGCAATCGGTGTGACTGTTGTTTCGGTTTCTGTTTTGCGCATCACCTTTTTCTTTTTGGCTTCTTTTCCTTTTTCCTCTTCTTTTTTTTTTTTTTTGCTTGTCAATCAATTTGCAATATGCTTCTAAATGTTGAGCGCTGTCGTTGACGCTGCCTCAGCTATTTTTCCTGGCTGCCAGCTCTTCCTCTTCTTCCTCTGCACATGCAAAATTGTCGGTTAGCGGGGGGTCGGCGATGGGAGAAAAGAAATGAAAACAACAAAAATATTCATACAGATGGCAACAACAACAACAAATGGCATTCAAAACGTACGGTTTGTGTCTCAGCTAAACGAAATTGCGCACCTTTCACTGCGGTTCTCGCCTAGACGCAGCTATTCGTAATTTTTTCTTCTCTTTTTCGTTTTATTTTAATTTTTTTTTTTTTTTTTGTATTCAATGTTATTGTGCAAAAATGCCGTGCGATTTGTTTTATTTTCGTTTCAGATCAGTTGACTGTATTTTTGTATTCTTTTTTTCTTTATATTTTTGGTGGCTACTTTTGGTGCGTGCGCACGTTTCTTCTTCTTGCTTGATAGTAAATGACAATTGGCGCCGCCACCGTTGCCGCTGGGCCGTTCCAATGACTATACGACTCACTTCCAGTGCCTTCCAATCGATTTTTCACATGATTATACGTGCACACACACACACATACAGCCACATGCACACATTGGCTGGCTGGCTGGTCACACACACGCACGCACACAGCTACAGCAAACGGCGGTCTCTATATTACATACATACACGCACACGTCTGTCTGTCTGTCTGTACGTATGCCGCACATACATATATACATACATATATATGTATGTAATATTGTCTTTTATAAATATTTTGATGCCTTTTGCCACAATTGTTGCATCAGTTGCAATGCATTTTATTGATTTAACGCTTTACCGCTTCAATTTGTCGGCATTTGTGAAACGCACACGCACACACACGAGTGCACTTTATACATATATGTATATATTTATATATAGATATAGATATATATATACATATATATGTATATGTGTGTATATAAATATATTTAGTTTCCCATATTTCGGCTTTGCATTTTACAATTGTTCAATATATTCCGAAATTGTTAGCGTTTCACTTATTCCTCAATTGTTTTCAGTTGCTTTTCCCGAATGTTAAAAAAACGCGCTAAAATTGTCCGGCAAATGAAATGCTCCGCCGTTTTCTGTACCAACGCACACAACAACACATTAAAAAATAAATACAACTGGAATGTTGGAAACTGGATGTGTAGGTGTGTGTATGTATACATGTAGCATCAGGCGATAAACGCGATGTCCAACAGCCCACAAGCAAAGAAAACTATCGAACAACATTGCGCCCAATTGCCTATCGAACGAAAGGCGCGATAAATGGCGCGCACACTCAAAATGGCGAAAGCAACAAAAAAAAATTATCGTTTCGTAATTCCCGCAACAAAGTTATTTTGAGGATCGAAATAAAAATGCGTTTTACTTTTAAAAATTGTGAATGCAACTTTATTCAAGTATTCATTTTGTTTTTCGTTTGCTTCTTGTGTTGGTTTTTGAGTGTTGTTGTTTGTTTTGTTTGTTGTTGTTGTACATAGAATATTACAATTACATAAAATGTTTGCTTCATAATTTTACATCAAAACAATTTTTCTTTTTGGGGAGCTGCAAGGGTGGGGGTCATTAAAAAGAGAGAGAGAAAAAAAACAATTTGAAATTTCGACTAGAACTTAAGTGGTATGTTTCATATATTACATATATAGATATACATGTATATATGTATATATAAATATATATTTTGCATGTTCTTTTTTTGTTAAATTTATATTGTTGCCTTTAATTTTGTTGTTTTTGATGGTTTTTCTTGTTTTTGAAAGGATTTGCTTTTTGTTTTCAAATATTTCGTGTAGCTGGCTGGGTGGGTCGTGGGGGGAGGGGGGGTCTGGGAGGCGTTTAATGTTGCTATAACAATATGCCATAAAAATGTAAGCGTGTGTGTGTGTGTATGCTTGTGTGTGTGTGTGTATGTGTGTATACCATACATAATCCTGTGTGAATTGTTTATACGCACTCACACAAACACACATAGAGACACTCACACACAGGGGGTTGCTTTGTTTTGATTGTTTGAAATTTGTTTGATTTTCGCTTTTGCTTAGCTGTTATTACTGTTGTTTATGGATTGCAAATATGAAACGTGGCAGCTTGCACAATTGATCGCCAGATGGCGCACCTGTTGCAGCTATAGAAAAACAAAATGCCTATTGAAAGTGTATGTGTGTGTGGAGAAAAATGCAGTTAGAAGACAATTTTGAGCGACGCACGCTGCAATTTGCTAGCAGTGAGTGAGTCACCCTGTATGCAAACATCTATATATATTTATGTGTGTGTGTGTGTGCGTGCGTGTACATATGTGAGCATGTGTGTGTGTGTATTCATATGGGGTTGAAGTTAATTTTTGTTGCTTTTTGCATTTCGCTTTTTGGGGTTTGCTGTTGCTGTGCTGCTTACACACATGTGTGTGAGATGTGCATACACTTACATATGACTGTGTGTGTGTGTGTGTGTGTTTGTGTTCGTGTGTGTGTGTATCTATATATTATTCTGTGTTTTGTGTATATATAACTATTTCTATATATACATACATACACGCACACACATGCATGCATGCTTGCATGTATGTATATACATATATATATTGTAAGAATATAATGCATGCATTATAAAAATACTTTTTTTGTGTTTTGTTTTTTTGCTTTTTTTCTTTTTGCTTTTCATTTTCTTTTACTTCATATTTTTGTTGTTGTTTTGTTAATGTTAACTTATCAAAAAAAAAAAATTCTCACACTTATTTTTGCTGCCAAAAAAAAGTGCCTCGTTCTTTTTTTTTAATATTATTATTTTTGTTATATTATTTATATTTAAATGTTATGCGGCTGTTTTTCTTCTTCTTACTCTCATTTTACTTATTAATTTTTTTTTTGTTTTTTTTTTTTTCATTTTTTTAGTCATTTCTATGTAAATGTTATATGTTGTTTCCGTTTTTTTTTTATGTATACAATATATATATATTATTTATAGCTGTTTTTGTTGTTGTATATATTTATATATATATATATATATATTTGCTTCTTCTGTTCTATACTCTTTGCTCATGCTGCTCTGCTCACACACACACGCACGCATAGCAGCATATATGCAGCTATGCATGTGTTCTTCTTATTGCTGCTGCTGCTGCTGCTGCTGCTGCTTGCGCTTCTTCTTCTGCTTTCTTCTGCATCTGCTGCTGCTACTTCTTCTTCTTCTGTGTGTGTGTGTGTGTTTGCTTGCACATTTCTGATTAGATACCATTTGATTAGATTCTGTGTCTGTGTGTATGTGTTTCTGTTCTGTTTATGTATGTGTGCACTTTACTTGCTGAAGCCCGCTTCACAAGCTTCCAGTGTTGCGCTCTGATTGGAGTAGCGCGCCAGGCATATGCATGTCCACTGTGTATGTGTGTGTGTGTATCTGATTGGATGTCTGATTGGGCTCGTTGTGTGTGTGTGTGTGTGTGTGTATTAGATTTGCATTTTAATAGCCCTTAAGGCGGTCCTCGAGCGGCGGCTTGATCACCTTTGGCGCACTGGCCCTGGAGACGCGCATCCTTTCAGCGGCCTTGGCCAGACGCTTCTTGCGCTCATCATTCGATTCGCTGGCGCGCCGCAAACGCTGACGGGCGGCATTCTTCATCAGTCTTAAGGTTCTTTGTACTTCGTTTTCGTTTTGCCTGCGCACACGATTCGCTTCCGCATTTTTGGCCAGACGCAGGCGATATTCCGCTTCCGATTCCTTTGAGCGTTTGTCTCGCATTCTCGCCGCGTTCCGTTCCAGACGACGTTCGCGTGCCTCAATCGATTCGTTGCTGCGCCGACGTGCCGCCTTCTGAGCCCGCGACGATTGATGGCCAAGTGCGACGCCGGTGACAACGAGGCCGGTGGACAAATGTTGATGTAATGGATGCGGTTGTTGTTGTTGCTGCTGCTGTTGTTGTTGCTGCTGCTGTGGATGTTGCTGCTGTTGTGGATGCTGCTGTTGCTGTTGTGGGTGTTGCTGTTGTTGTGGATGTTGTTGCGCTGGATGTTGCTGCTGTGCCGTGTGCTGTTGTGTATGCTGTTGGAAGTTGTCGCCACGAGTGCTGCTGCTGCTGCTATTGTTGTTGTTGCTATTGCTGGTCGCACTGTTGTTGTTGCTGCTGGCCGAATTGTTGTTGGCGCCGCTATTGTTGTTACCGCCCCCGCTGTTGTTGTTGTTGCTGTTGTTGTTGTTGTTGTTAACAGCAGCAGCAGCCGCCGCAGCTGCCGCAGCAGCAGCAACACCTGTACTCGCACTCGCCGCAGCAGCGGCCGCAACTGTCGTATAGTTATTGTATTCGATTAAGCCACGATTGCTTGGATATAGATGATGCATGGGATTCTCATAGCTGAGATATTCCGGCTTTATGAAGAACGAATCGCGTGCCGTCAGCGGCGCCGTTGGCGAATTAAGAAAGTATAAACGGCTATGATGATCTGTGGTAATGCTGCCTCCGCCGCCACCCACACCCGCGGACATCGGAGAGGGTGTTTAATTGTAGATTGCAAATGTATATTTTCGATGGCGCCTAAAATTTTTTTTCTGTAATTTCCTCTGCCACCTCCGCCGCTCTCTCGCTCTTTCCCACTCGCTCACGCTCGCTCGCTCTCTCTTTCTGTCGTTCTCGCTCTCGCCTTTCCTCTCTCCCTCACTCTGTTTTGCTGTAATTTCTAATATTTATTTTTTTGCGTATTTTTTTTTCGCGCGCGTTTTACACACACACACACAAGTTGAAAAGACGGCTCGAAAAAACAATGTGGCGAGTAAACAACAAAAGCGACATATAACTAATCAATATGGAAAAAAAGAAACTTCCAAATTCTGATTGGAAGTCACAATTTCCACGATATACACGCACACACACAGCCGAACACGCATGCACCAAATAATTCGCATGGAAGTGCTGTTTACTCATTTTGGCTCTGTTATGCTCAACGCTGACTTCCAGTTGTTGGCGTATGTGGTTAAGAAGGGACGCGGGATGAGCGGGAACGCTATATTCCAATTGTCAAATGCTAGCCGGCATGGTTGCAGCGCAACACCAACACGCGCAGTGCTGTATCGCTGAAACCAAATCGATAATAATTTTCAAAAATAATATTTATAAAGTTCATAAAATTACACTTTTCTAATTATATTTAAAGACAGATTATCGTGAAAAAAATAATTTAATTATTATTAGTACATAATATCATCGCATTCGTTAAAATTATACCATAATCTAAATATTTTACTAATTTAGTTACGTTAAATATTGCCTTACTGAAATTTTATTTAATTAGTTATTTGATTAAATCTTTTTGTCAAATTTTAATTTACACAAATTTATTATTTTTAACACAAAACTGTTAAAATGTTTTATCGATGTAATGTTATCGCGCGGAATCTAGCATTTCTCGCATATCGATACAAAGATTTTCAGGTGCAAACAGCACCAACTGAGCTTAATATTGATTTAACATAAATGTAGTATAACAGCGTGCTAACATTCCATTTTTGTAGGAGTGTTTTTATTGCAGAGGTGTTGCAAGAGCTAATCATGAATTTGACGTCATAAACCACACATATTGTCAAATAAAAATGTTAATATTTCAATTACATAGTAAATGGTGTGTACAATTTAATTTTAAGCAAAAATGACAAAAATAATAGCGTATATTAAGTAATTATTTGTTGATTTTATTTATACATTACGCTGCAGCTTAGTGCTCGTGACGTCACTACCTGCACATGTTACGCGCTCTTAGAGCGCGTTGCTAGATTGCTTAGAGCAACATACCCACCTTGTACAGTGTAGTTGTCATGTGCTGATGTTTTTGGTGTTGGGTTTTTTTTTATTTTTGATTCTTTTGTTTTGTCTTGTCAGATATTTGCCGTGAGCGGACGTCTTATGTTTAGCGCTGCGCTGCGTCGCAGTTTGCGTAAATTGACTTCAAAACAACTGAACATAACTGTAATCAGCAAGCAACAGCGCACTTTTTTTTTGAATTGTGTTTAAAAAACCGTTTGTCAGTGCGATTTGTGGAAAATTCATTCATAAGCGTTACAAGTTGGTGGGCGTGTTATAAATATATATTTGTTTAAATAATTGTTTTTTTTTTTACTGTTATTTTTTTGATTGCAAACGAAATGTGAAATTCGGTAAAGTGCAGGTGCAAAAAATAAAAAATTAACAAAAATAAAAAGAACGAATTCAACAAAATTTATGTAAGCACCTCAAAGAAATACGGCACATAACATAAATGCTAATTTATGAATATCAATACATGCATAAATACATACATACATACAATACGAAACGAACATGAACAATAAAAAGCAAACTTTACACATTCCAATTGGATTCTCTGCTTGTGTGAAAAACTAATAAGTAAAAAAGAAACGGAGAAGTAGTAGCAGCAACAACAATACAACTAATAATAACAATAACAACGGCAGCAGCAGCGTCGGCAGCGACAGCAGCAGCAGCAGCAGCGTCGGCAGCGACAGCGACAGCAGCAGCATAGGCACGGCAAAGTAGTAGGAGAAGAAGAAGAAAATAAATAGCAATTTCGACTAAATAAAGGTATGTATGTATTTAATATATGCACGCGCGAGTGTGTGTGTGTGTGTGTGTGTGTTACGTTTACTTTACATACAAACACTATATTGAGTTATAGATATAAATATCTCTCTGTGAGTGTGTGTGTGCATATTTCGTTATTAGTTTAACTCTTCAATTTATTTATTGTTATTATTACTGCTGTGTGCGTGTGTGTATGTATGTGTGTGCTGTTGCTGCTGCTGCCGTCTATCGTATTTGTATCTTGCTGTCTCTTTCGCTAGTTCTTATTGTTGTTTGCCATTAACTATGCTCACTTCAGCTGAGCCACTGGAATAGTTACGTTAAATCAGTGCGTGCGTATATGTGTATGTGTGCGTATGCGTATGCGTATGTGTATGTGTGTGTGTGTGTGTGTTTGTTTTTGCTTTAGCATGCGGCAGAGATTACGTTGATAATGCCAAGAGTATTTCTTTTTTTTTTCTGTGTGTGCATGTATTTGCCGAGAGAGAGGGAGAGAGAGAGAGAGAGAGAGATGTCTAAATTTAATTAAGTTTAATAATTGCTATACATTTTCAATTGCAATTGACTTGAATTTACCATACAATTCTGTCAGCTCTTATAATGTTCTCATTTTTTTCGCTCTCCGTTTTGTTTGCATTTCTTTTTCAAGTCTTGTTTCAGTTGAATGACCTTCTTGTGGCTAATAACATTTCTTACATTGCGCCATTTTGTCACGTCTCTAAATCTAACTAACACACACACACGCATACATTCAAATTTGACATTTAGGCTAGGCACCGTGTATCGATTAATATAATCGATTAATCATCCGCAGCTGTCGACGCATATCTAATGCAAGCAATTGGAATCCAATTGGAATCCACATGTGTATGTGAGCGAGATAGAGATTTAATAAGCTTGCCTTTGTTGTTGTTGCCGTTATTGTTGTTTCTGTTTTAGGTCTGCACTGTCATCCCAATTGCAAATCTAGTTGGACCGATAAGAGCGCTGGCGCGCTGTATAAGGCGCACACTCAAAGGCATTTTCAGCATCTTTTAATGATCCTTTGCCCTGCCTTTGTCTGGCTGCCAGCAGCAGCAGCAGCGGCAGCAGCAAAAAACAGCGCTTGGCATTTTACGACACATGCAAAACTTGCTATTTAACATAACCATATCCATTTCCAGCCGCTGCCTCACACACACACACACACACACACACACACACACACACACACACATGCATGCATGCATACCAGCATACATGCATAGCTGTAACAGAGTATCATTAAATGCAGATCTCTATAAAAGCATAAAAAATACATTGTTGTTGTTGTTGTTGCTGCTGTGGTTATTGCGTTCGCTTCAAAACGAAACCAAAACCGAACCAAGCCAAAGCCAACAACAGCAACAGCAACAGCAACTACCTATGCACATTCACACACACACACACACAGCCAAAGCAGCAATCCATAATAATCTTCCCGTAATTTATAGTCCAAGACAATTTATGTAATTTACAAATACCAAAAATGAAAGAGACAGCAAATTGACGGCATGTGCACGAATGAGCTGGCGAGAGCGAGCAAAGCAAACGTTCAGAGCAGCGGCAATGCAACTGCAACTAACGATAATAACAATAACTGAAAAAATATATACATATATATGTATATATGTATGTACATACATATATACGCAACAACAGCAACGACAGTGTACTAAATAAACAATTCAACAAATTTGATCCGAGGCGAACACACACACACACACACACACACACACACACACACACACACACATAGACGACAAAAAAAAAAACAACGTCGACTCGCACACGCATATCAAAATGCATATGAAAAAAAAAAAAACTGAAAGAAAAAAATATGTGTAAGAAAACGTATAAAACAACAACAGTAAGTGCAGCAGGCAGCAGCAGCAGCAGCGACGGCAGCAGCGCTGCAAAAACGTCTGAGCTAAGCAGGACGAGGGGGGGGCGGTGGCTCTGCAGCGTTCAAACAAACAGTAACGCTGACAGTGACTGCGACGACGACGGCGACGGCGACGGTGACAGCGACGTTGGCGCGTATACAGAAAATGTCGTTCGTTTTTGTTTTTGCTTCTCAAGTTTTGTGAACGCATAAAATAACAAGTAGAAGAAAAGGAAAAAGAAGTAGTCGTAGTAACAGCCACAGTTATATGCGTTATAACAGCACAACGAAACTCAAATACACTGAAAATAAATATAATGACATGAATATATACATAAATGTATGTATGTATGTATGTATGTATGTGTACATATAAATATATTCATATTAAATTATATTTTAAGGCTAGTTTGTTACTAAAATAAAGCAAACAAATAAATAATAAGATAAGATCTAGGTAACTTATTTCTATAGCTTATCAGCGTGCATGTCAAACTGATTGTATGCACTCAGGGCGCAGAGTATACCGAAAGGTAGCAATACGAAAGAAAAAAAATAACTAGAGAAAAATTATAAAACTTGCACAAATACAAGCACACACACACACAGTTAGAGTCGGAGAGAGGACTTATGCACACAGACACACACACACACACACACACACATGCATACAAACGCGCATTGAATGCGGTAATTGCATTTATTGCACTCTTGCGCTCTCTTTTCTTTACGCCAAGTCTCTTTTAGTTGCGCTCTGCGTGCGCTCGCTACCCACCCAAAGCCTAACTCGCGAGCTAGCGAGCGAGCGAGCGAGCAAGAACGAACTGCAGCAAATAAAGTAATAACTGCTTAGATAAAGCATCAAATGTTTTTCTATCTCTTTTTCGATTTTCTATGTATGTTTTCGATATTGTTGTTGCTGTGGTTGTTGTTGTTGTTGTTGTTGTTGTATTTCGCGGTAAGGGCATTCGTGTTGCGACTTTTGTGCGAACAATTTTGCTTGCGGTTTAAAACTTTGCATTGCGTTGCATTAATGATGTTGAAGATGACGATGATGATGATGATGATGATGATGTTGATGAGGCTGAGAACTGGGTGTAGAGTTATACAAAGCCAGGCACACACACACATACACACAAAGAGCGGCATTCATACATATACATATAGCAGCATAGGTGAGAGGACTTGCTGGTTTGGCATCATTTATGGCGCTGCCTGGACTTCTGCCCCCAGCCCACTCGCCCCCTTTTTTCTCTCCTTCTCTCTCTCTTCGATTGCCTGGCATAAACTTGTCTATGCGAATGCTGCTGCTGCTGCTGCTGTTGTTGCTGCTTTTAATGCGCTTTATTCTGTTCCCAGTTTTCAGTTCACAGTTCCCAGTTCCCAGTTCTGAGTTGTCGCTGTGCGCTTATCTTTACTGCCGTTGCCATTGCCAAGTTTTTGTCTAGTTTTGGTTTTTTTCTTTCGTTTGTCTCGCTCAGACGCTTTAGCATATTTGTGTGCTTCTGCTTCTCCTCCTGCTCCTTGACTCTCGCTAGCTTCCTTTAAGCACACACTAACACACACACACACATTAACACACCCACCGCCCACACGCATCTTAGCTTGTTCTTTAGATTTCGCATACCCAGTATTTTAGCTGACTGGTGGTGTGGGGTATATTGGTTTTGTGCTTGAGTTTGTTTGCTCAGACTTTTGTTAATAATATCAAATTAATTTCAAATTTCTGATTATTTAGTATATATATACTGAATAATATATATATATATGCGTTCATAAAAATAGTAGTGCCACAATTTTGCTATATATGTTAATACTGTTTCAATACTTGTTTCAAATTATTTTTAAAATATGTTTTTTTACACAATTTTTCATATATATTTCTATATTTTTTGCTAATTTTTTGTGTTTCACAATCTTACAGGGTATTTCGCAAGTCGCTCACTCGGCTTGAGTTCTGTTAAGCTCGCTGTTCAACTTTAACTAATGCCTCTTCTTCTGCTTCTTCCTCTGCTGCTGCTTCTACTTCTACTTCTTTCAATTTGACGTGCCTTGCCTTGCCTTGCTCACATCCTACGTGGGTTTCATCATCATCATCATCATCATTATCATTGGATTTATCATAATCGTCATTATCGGCAGTTGTTTATTTTTGCGACTTGCTTTAGCGCATTCTGTTGCCCCCCAACTTTAGGTACACGATATTAATCTATATACACACACATGTGTGTGTGTGTGTGTGTGTGTGTGTGTGTGTGTGTGTGTGTGTGTGTGTGTGTGTGTGTGTGTGTGTTTGTATGTGCTTATGCATCCCTCTCTCTGTCTGTCTGTCTGTTCCTTTCTCTAATTCCCATTATTCAATTTGCATTTGTGGATATATCCATTTTCGATTTCTGTGAATTTCACAATATGTATATATTTATTTCTTTTTTTGCGAAACAGAAGCCGTTATTTTTCTTCAGTTTTTTTTTTGTTTGTATATTTTGTTACCTTATGTGCTACGCGGAAATTGTTTACACAATTTGGTGCAAGTGCCACCAATCAAGCGATTAAATATCATTCGATATGTATACAAATACATACATATATGCATAGGTATATATGTATGTATGTATGTATGCAGTTGTATGTATGTATGTACATATGTTTGTATGTATGTATTTAATATATTACATTGCTTATGGTGTAAAAATATGTATCTTTTCCATTGATTTTGCTCGTCAATTAGATGCTTAGTTTTTCTTCTTATACATACATATGTATATGTATATGTATATGTATATGTATATGTATATGTATATGTATATGTATATGTATATGTATATGTATATGTATATGTATATGTATATGTATATGTATATGTATATGTATATGTATATGTATATGTATATGTATATGTATATGTATATGTATATGTATATGTATATGTATATGTATATGTATATGTATATGTATATGTATATGTATATGTATATGTATATGTATATGTATATGTATATGTATATGTATATGTATATGTATATGTATATGTATATGTATATGTATATGTATATGTATATGTATATGTATATGTATATGTATATGTATATGTATATGTATATGTATATGTATATGTATATGTATATGTATATGTATATGTATATGTATATGTATATGTATATGTATATGTATATGTATATGTATATGTATATGTATATGTATATGTATATGTATATGTATATGTATATGTATATGTATATGTATATGTATATGTATATGTATATGTATATGTATATGTATATGTATATGTATATGTATATGTATATGTATATGTATATGTATATGTATATGTATATGTATATGTATATGTATATGTATATGTATATGTATATGTATATGTATATGTATATGTATATGTATATGTATATGTATATGTATATGTATATGTATATGTATATGTATATGTATATGTATATGTATATGTATATGTATATGTATATGTATATGTATATGTATATGTATATGTATATGTATATGTATATGTATATGTATATGTATATGTATATGTATATGTATATGTATATGTATATGTATATGTATATGTATATGTATATGTATATGTATATGTATATGTATATGTATATGTATATGTATATGTATATGTATATGTATATGTATATGTATATGTATATGTATATGTATATGTATATGTATATGTATATGTATATGTATATGTATATGTATATGTATATGTATATGTATATGTATATGTATATGTATATGTATATGTATATGTATATGTATATGTATATGTATATGTATATGTATATGTATATGTATATGTATATGTATATGTATATGTATATGTATATGTATATGTATATGTATATGTATATGTATATGTATATGTATATGTATATGTATATGTATATGTATATGTATATGTATATGTATATGTATATGTATATGTATATGTATATGTATATGTATATGTATATGTATATGTATATGTATATGTATATGTATATGTATATGTATATGTATATGTATATGTATATGTATATGTATATGTATATGTATATGTATATGTATATGTATATGTATATGTATATGTATATGTATATGTATATGTATATGTATATGTATATATATATGTATATGTATATGTATATGTATATGTATATGTATATGTATATGTATATGTATATGTATATGTATATAAAGATGCCCTGATCTTGCTTACAGCATATGCTAACAATATTTTTGAGCATATACATATATAAAGTATCAGCAGGTAGAAACGTATGAACGTATATGTATATAGAGCTGTGCTCATTAAAATAGTAGTGCAACTGAAATGTTGAACAGCAAAATTATATGATAAACATATTTGGCAAAGAATTTGATATTCGAAATATATATATATATATATGTATATAAATATATACATACATATGTGTATATTATTATATTAATTTTAATACTCGCCTCAAATTTTCTTCAACATTTCGTTCGCACTACTATTTTAATGAACACAGCTGTATATAAATGTATATAGAGCGACTGCAGATGCAAATATCTGAACATATATGAATAAATCCTTAAGTTGCAATATCGAAGTTGAAGTTGGGACAATATATATGTATCTATACATATGTATGCATGCATCTCAATCTATATAGTACATATATAAAGCAATGAATAAACACAGGTGTACTATTATAATTTTGTGCATAGGTGTTGAATTTCCAATTCTCCCTCACTCTATGTCTGTCTGTTGGCGTCGCTTCGTATCTTCAACTGCCTCATCATATAATAAACATATAAATATACATACATATATATATATATATATATGTATATAGATATATGTATATAGATATATGTATATAGATATATGTATAGCTGTTTAGCTGCTCTTCCGGATCCATTGTTATAGCAAGTAGATGTGAATTATCATACAGATTGTGTGCTCATTGTCGTGAGTTTGTAAATTACCACGCACATGTCGAAAAGATCGAAAAAGTATAGCTTCGACTAGACAACAATATATACAATATATGTACATAAATCTTACATGAAGTTAGCTATAATATATATGTATGTATGTATGTAAATGCAGGTGTAATTGTCTTTTAGCTGTAATTATATAAAATTAAAAAAATATTGAAATATTTTTACATACATATATTATTTATTCATAAATATCAATAACAAATCAAATTTGCATATTAATCACGCTCCTTTCCAATTGGAGTCACGCAACGCTCGTTCTAATTAGATTTCCATTTTAAAATATATATGATTTATTTATTTTTGCTTTATTTCTATTTTTTTAAGCTCAAAAAAAATATAATTAAAGATTGCAAGCGAACAAAATAACATCAAAAATAATAAACAAACTTTTTCTGCGAAGTTTGAAATTAAAATTCGAAATTTCTGCATAATTCCAATTTATGCTAATTTCCAATTGGAAGCGAGCCATCGTGTATGCGTGCGTGCGTGTGTGTGTGTGTGTGTGTGTGTGTGTGTGTGTAGGTATGCACGTACTTGTGTGCATGTGTGCGTAGTCACATCTTTCTGCTTTTCGCATTCCTCTTTCTACATTTGCACAATTTGATTGTACTCAATTTTTGCGCATTTTATGGTTACAGGGTATAAGAAGAAGCGCGCACTATTTCTTTCAATAGATACTTTCTAAGTCAACGACAGCGTTTAGAATTTATCTAGTGCGCACACACACACACACACACAGAGACATACATACATACATATGTATGTATGTATGTGCAAGTATAAGCCATGGCATGTGTGTGTGTGTGTGTGTGTGTGTGTGTGTAAATCTATCAGTGCGCCAACTTCGTCTTCGTTCTTTGCGATGTGTGTTCCTCAAGTCTTCAGCGCTGTTTCTCTCTCTCTCACACTCTCTCGTGGTCTATGTGTGTGTGTGTGTTCGTGTCCGCAAATATGCTCACACAAATATTAAATTGTACGTACCATTGCTTGCCACCCCCTGCTCGCCATCCTTTATGTCTTCGCAGCCGCCTCACCGTCCGTGCGTTGTATAAATTTTCTGTGGAACTGTACAATAGCTAAATAAAAAAAATCAAAAAAAAAAAAAACAAAGTTAAAGCACACAGACCAACTACAACGATGGCGACGACGACACAAGAGGTTGAGTTAAGTATTAAATGTACGTGCGCTACACAGCGAGTAAGCAAGACGGGAAGAGAGAGCGAGAGACTGACAGAGAGAGGGAGAGAGAGAGAGAGATAGAGCGAGAGATATGGTGAGATGCATGTGTATTGTAGTTATGTATGGGCTAGTAAGTGTAAGTAGCGTGTATTTGTTTTTCATCGTCTCTTTGTTGTTGTTGTTGTTGTTTGTCTTTAATAGTTGTCCGTTGGGCACTTTGGCTGCGACTTGGACTACGACTTTAGCACACTGGAAAAAAAATAACTAAAGCAACGAACAGGCCAACAGGAACAGAAAATAGCAACAACAAAAACAGAAACATCAAGAAGATGAAGAAGAAGAGACAAATGTTGAGTTTCTTGACTTTTCTGCCATTACTATTTAGTAGCAGTCAGGCTTTCGTCTCTCTCTCTCTGTCTCTTTAGTTGTGTCTGTGTGTGCGCTCTTAGTGTATGCCGGCAGTAGCTGCTGCGCTGCTCTGCTGCCGCTCTTACTCTTTCATTATCCATGCTCATGCATTTTGTATGTTTGTTATAAAATGTAATATTTCCTCATATGTAAACCGCGAGCGACTTTAACTTAACGGTGGCGACGACTGCGACGGCGACGTTGGCGTTGACGTCGACGTTAGCGTTGACGTTGACGTTGATGTTAACGTTAACGTTAACGTTGTATTCATTACTGTTGCCATTGCTGTTTTTCTTTACTATGGTTTCAATTTATTTAATTTTATTTTAAACTCTAAACAAAAGAGCTTGCAGAGTTGACTCTTGGACAACACAATGAATGCTAATGGCTGGAATAACGGGAAGGGGGAGGAGGGGAAGGGAGGGTTACCGATTGAGCGTTCCATATGCGGGCAGGGCATATAAAAACACACACACACACACACACACATATATATATATATATATGCGCATAGTTATGAATGTATGTATGTGTGTATGTTTGTGTCTTTATAAATTATACAGATATTCCATACATGTACATAGTTATGTTTGTAAGTATACTAACGTGTGTACATACATACATATATTATTGTAGTTATATTCAGACAAGAAAAAAGACATGGAGACGGGAATTGTACGTATGTACATATGTATGTATGTATGCACAAGTACTCGGTCGTACAAATATGTATTGCAAATTGGTTGGGTTTTCAGTTCCAGTTTCCAGGTCGTTGCTGGTGTCTCTAACTATGGCTGTGTATGTGTGTGTGTGTGTGTGTGTGTGTGTGTGTGCATATGCATGTATGCATGTGTGTGTGTGTATGTGTATAAGAGTCGCTGTAAGCGTTTGCGTAGTTATTGCATGTTCTTATTTCTTGTTTCTATTTGCAAGACTGACTGCAGTTTCTAGATCTTATGATTTCCTTCTTCTTGTTCTTCGTCGTCGTCGTCGTCTTCAACTGCGATCCCATCGAAATTTGACTTTGCCATTTTGTTGTTTCGCTTGATTTCCATCATTTGAATAGCACAAGAAGCGCGTTGTTGTCGTCGTCATCTGGAACTGGTTCAGGAATTTCACATTCCTCTCGCTCGATTGGAAAACACTCGCATTGGCATTTCCAGTGTTGATCATTGTGTGCATTTGATTAGGTGTTGTGTAAGTGTGCGTATTTTTCTTCTTTTTTTTTTTGTTGTCATTTTTTAGTGCAATTTGTGCAAGCTTAGAATGTACCATAAAATGAGCATTGAAATGAACGTTTTCAACTTAATCGTTTTATTTGCATATCATTGTTGCAATAGTATTTGTAACGCTTAGCATTTTATCTCTTGTTCTTTTCTTGCATAAATTACGTGCATATACATGTATGTAGGTGTATGTGTCTGTGTGTGTCTGTGTGTTTATGTGCATATGAGTGGCAACTTTGAGCTGATTCCTTTTTTTTGCCTTTGCTGCATGTAACAGTTGTACTCACGCAAGTAATATGCAGATGTTTGCTTGCTGCCTTCACTTCAGGATGCAAAGCCCTTGGCATTTTGCGTAGTTTTTGCTAGCTGCAACACCCGCCAGCTAGCCTCTCTCGCTCTCTCTCTCTCTCTCTCTCTCTCTCTCTCTCTCTCTCTCTCTTGCAGTGTCTTACATTCACACTCCCACCACCAACGACTTGGGTTCTCCCTTTGGCCGTCCTTGCTTACCCTTTTAAGCGCGCACACACACACAAACACACACACACATACACACGCACACATAGATTTATTAAGAGAGTGGGAGAGCGCGCAAGCGAGCGAGCGAGCGAGCGCGAGAGAACATGAATTTATCGTGTTGTAGTTTCTGTGGCGGTTAACCTCACCTCACCTCAGCTCTCTCGTCCCCCTGCCAGCCACCCCGCCCCTCCTTGCATTCGTGCCTTTAGTAGCAGTCATCCGGCTCATAGAGTTTATTTTATTATTTCGTTTCGTTACGATTTTTGCTATTATTTATTTGTTCGCTTCTCACTGTCTGTGTGCGTGTGTGTGTGTGTGTGTGTGTGTATGTATATATATGCATGTGTGTGTGCATGTTTTTAAGTTTAGTTTTTTTTTAGTTTTGACTTGTTTTCTTTTGTGTAATTTTATTTTCGTTTGCCTGTGTGTGTGTGTGTATCAAGTTCGTATGTATGTGTATGTGTGTGTGTGTGTGTGTGTGTGTGTGTAGCTACGACAGTAAGAATTGTATTACCGTTGTTGTTGTTGTTTTTGGAATCTACACAATAATAAAAATGCTCGAGTCTCATATATAGATTGGGTTGCGCTTGAAGGTGACAAAGCAGGGGCAGGGGCAGAGGAGGGGGGATAGCTTGTTTGCCTGCCTGTCTCTCTCTCTGTGTGTATGTGCGTGTGTGTGTGTGTGTGTGTGTGTGTTTATTGTGTGCGTGTTTTTATTTTCTTGAATTTCAATTTTTTCCTCTCTTGTTGTTTCTTTTCTTACTTTTATTTATTTAGTTTTCGTCTACGTTTGTTTTTTGTTCGTATGTATTTTTTTCATTTTTTTTATATTTCTCCGACTCTCTCATTATTAATAAATAGTTTCTTGTTCTCTGTATTCCATTTCAGTACACAAATCGCCGCCACTTCAACCGCGTCAACGTTTTCCGTCGCCTTTTTCCATAATAGTAAAAGAATAAAAAATACAAAAACAAATACAAAAAAAAGGAATAAAATATCCAAGCGAAGGAAAAGCGCAGCAAACATTTCGCCACCATTTTGTCTGCACGGCGAATTCGGTAGCCACTTGTTGATTTTTTGTTGTTCGCTTTTCGGCTGTTTCGCTTTGAAGTCCAATGTCGTCGTCGTCGTCGTCGCCGCAGCGTGAGCGTGGATAAATAACGGCAGTGCGACGCTAGAGAGGAGCAGAACTGGCATGCAGCTGGCTGGCTGGCCGGCTGGCTGCTTACACGCCTCCATCTCTAACTCCTACTGCAGTTACAACAACAACAACAACGACAACAATAACAGTAGCAACACCAACAACAATTCCAATTTCCATTCCACAACAACGACGCATCACCACGAGCAGGGCTACACTTTCTACAACAATTCCAGCCGCATATCCTGATCTCTTCATACTCCATCAAAATGGACGCCGAGATATGCAATCCACAATTATGTCGCATTTGCATCACATCGCACACAAACTCCATGCAAATGATTTCCATATTCGGCGAGGATTCCATTTGGCAAAAGATCACAACATTGGCGGATGTTAAGGTAAGAAAGAAATAGACTGGAAAACTGGAAAACACGAGCTTTTGTAATCATATTCCCATTAGGTGGAACTTGTGTAACCTAACATACATATGTATGTACATATGTATATCCATGTGCACATTTTCCAATCAGATTTACCAACTAAAATTGAATGGTTCATGTGGATTCTGTTCATGAACTTTGTCTTTCGTGTAGAAAAATCTGCTGCTGTTTCCACTAATTTCTTCAATTTTAAAATAAATTTATTTAATTCGAGTTCAAGGTTTGTTTTTCAGCTTGTTTCTTTTCTTTTTTTTTTATCACGAAATGCGAGACAAAGAATTGAAATTGCTGTCGTATCACATATCGTATCGTATCAAGATTCGAGCTAAACTTAGATAAAAAAAAAATAAGTAATAATTAGCAAAATCAGATTACAAAGAATAAATCATAAAAGTCTATCTAGTAGATGTGCTATAACTAGTATATACATATATACATATATATATCTTTTTATATAAATTTCAATTTGAATATACGTTTACGCTGATTAGAGCTTTTAACTATTCTAAAGCTTCACAAAAGAATCTAAAAGAATTTGAATAACACAAAAACGATTTTTTTTTAAGAATTTTATCTAAAGAATTTATAGAATTCAAATTAATAGAAAATTAATAAGTAAAGAAAACTATTTTTAGACTTTGCCATCATTGTATGTAGGTTGAAAAGAATATATGAAAATTTAACATATTGAACTAGTTCATTTGTGAATGCTCTATACTAATATAATATAAAATAAAATAATAATAATATAATAATTAATATTTCTTTTATCTTATATCATGGGAATTATGCATTTATATTGTTAGTTCACTAGTTCTAAGTTCAATTGGTGAACTAATTAAAACTTAACATTGCAGAACGTACGACTATAGCATTTTAATCATAAATTTGTTAGGTTAGTTAATGCGAATTAGTTCAATTGAACCTGTCAGTGTAATGAACCACTTTTGAAGACTCAGTAGTACATATGAATATATAAAAGAAGAGCTCATCTTAAAACATTATTTGTGCTGTCATTGCATTTGAACTAGTTCACTTAAGTGAGTCATTGAAATGAATTAGTAACGAAAGTACTTATAGAATAATACATCATTCATTCTAAATGTCTGTAGTTCAGTTGACCTAGTTCATGAACCAGTGCTGAATGTATGGGTTTATGAATCGGTGCAGCTATTTTGAAAACACTTTATTTTCTAGAAGAAGTGAAAAGTAAGTCAAATTCCAGTTCCAGTTCCATGAACTAGTCAAGCAAATCCATTCTGTTCTCAATTCTAACTAAATGAACTAATAAGCTATTTAACTAATGAATCAATGATCTAGCGAAGTAATGAGCCAATGAAGCCATGAACTGATTCAACAAATTGAATTAATGTGCTAATGAACCCATGAACAAATGAACTGATTCGGCAAGTTGAAGTAACAATGAAGCAATAAACTGATTCAACAAATTGAGCTAGCAATGAACCAATGAACTAATGAACAAGTGAAGTAATGGGCTATTGAACCAATGAACTAATCCAAAAAGGTGAGCTTGGAATGCACCAATGAACAAATGAACAAATGAACTGATTCAACAAGTTGAGCTAGCTAGCTAGCTATTCAGGTGTTCTTCGCTCTAAACAGAGTCTATATACCATGTAGATATGTATATTTATATATCTTATATAGCCTCCACACTAATGTATTAACATATTTCATAGAATAGCCACAATTCACAGCATTTGTTTTTTTTCTTCTTTCGTTTTTTATCTTTTCACAGTAACTGACATTAAATAAAAACAACAGCAGCTAAAAAAAAAATGAACGTTTCGTTTGCTTTTGTGTTTATTTTTTTTCGTAATTCTTTTTTCTGTTTGTTTGTTTCTTTGGATCAGTTTCAGCTCGGTTAGTTTTTGGTATTATAAACATACATATGTATGTATATTTATGTATTATATATATATATATATATATATATATATATATATATATATATATATATATATATATATATATATATATATATATATATATATATATATATATATATATATATATATATTCATATCTGTATGTATGTATGTATGTGTATTTAGTGTGAATACGGCTTTTAGCCATGGAATCGTATATTTGTTCATAATTTATTTTTTTTAAGTGGAATTTCTTCTGTTTCTTGTGTTTAGTTTTCTTTCGTTTGCTGCTTTTGTAAAATAATTTACCGTTTCAATTGCTGCTTATGCTTGTCTGCTTATAAATACACACACATACACACATATATACGTACACACATACATATATGTACATTTTTCTTCTTTTGTTTGACGTCTCTCACACACACACACACACACACACATACTTGCAGACGCATGTACATGTGAATGTATAATTCATATGTTTGGTTTAATTCCATAAATTTTTCTTTTACAATTTTGTGCTGCTGCTGCTGCTGCTGCTGCGCTGCGTTAGTTGTTGTTATTGTTATTGCTTCTCGCATCTGCGCTCTCGCGCGCGCTCAAAACTGCGCTCAACGCTCTCTCGCTGTTCGCTCTTGTCTATTGCCATCTCGCTTGCGCGACGCTCTCGGCATGCGGGACTCACTCATTCACTTAGTTTGTCGTAGAGTCGGCTTAGACGTTCGTTGGCCCCTTTGCCACCCAAAAAGGGGGCGGAACGCAGCTGACGGAACTGCTAACTGCGACAACGACGGGAACTCTTGTTCCTCTCACTCTGCTTCGCACCTCAACGCTGACATCGTCGTCGTCGTCGTCTTCGTCTTCGGCGTCGTCGTCGTCGTCGTTATAAACTTCGCTTGCTATGCGCTGCGAGCGCTGCTTTGATTTTATTCCATTTCATTCCATTCCATTCATGTTTTTTTTTTTGTTTTTGTTTCTTACATACAATTTATTTGTTGTTTGTAATTTTTCCTGAATGTGAAATGATTTTCTGGTTTTCTGGCTGGTTCAATTTGAGAGCAGCTTAGTCTTACTTTTCTCGCTCTCTCTCTCTCTCTCTTTATTTATTTATTTATTATTCAGTTTTATTCATTTGCTTTGCAGTTATATTTCTTTCATTATGAAATATAAGATGGCAAGCAGATCGCGTTTATTATACTTCAAATGAATGTACACACATACACATGTGTGAATGCATGTGTGTTTGTGTATGTGTGTGTGTGTGTGTGTGCGTACTTGAGTATTCTTTGTGTGTATGTGTGTGTGTGTGTGTGTTTGTATTTATTTTTGTAGCTCTGCTAATTCTTGTGTAAATAAAACAGTTTTTCCATATCAAGGTTTTTATTTAACGAACATGATTATATGTACCTATCTGCCTCTACCTACCTACCTACATGCATACATACCTCTATCTACCTATTCTCTATTATTTCTATTTTGTTCATTAAATAATAAAACACACACACACACGCACACACACAAAACCTGTTGAGACGTTTTCTGTTTCTTTCCTTCTGTATTATTATCATTTTTTCCTCTTCTTCTTTTGGTCTATTGTTCCTTTGGCTTTACAAATTGATTGTGATTTAGTTCGTCGACCCAAAATTTTATTAAATAAAAGAAAAAACTCGTAAAGTAAAATCATAAAATGCCTAAATACTAAAAATAAATATGTATAAAAAAAGAACACAAATCTACATAAAAAGGTAAAAAGTATCTACATATGTACATATTTATGTATATACAAACATATTTCCTGGCTTTGTTTAGGATATACATATATTAATATACATACATACATATGTGTGTGCGTGTATGTGTGTGTGTGTGTGTGTGTGTTCATTAAAATAGTAGTGCGACTGAAACGTTGGACAGTAAAATGCTAAATTTAATAATTTGAAAAGAGGTTGAATAAATGTATATGCATACATATATATATATATATATATATATATATATATATATATATATATATATATATATATATATATATATATATATATATATATATATATATATATATATATATATATATATATATATATATATATATATATATATATATATATATATATATATATATATATATATATACCTTTTTTTTGCTCTTGCATTATTATTATTATTTTGATAATGATTTTTATTCTTAGTTTTTAATTTCTTATTGGTATTACAAGCATTTTTGGAAATTGTTATAAATATTTTTAGTATAATTAGCATTTTAAGCGTTCGTACTTTAAGTATTATTCATATTTTTCGTATTCGCTTGTTTAGAAAACTGTTTTATGTATTATTATTAGTATTTTTAGTAAGTGTTGTTAGTTTTTTATATAAATATTTGAGTCTTTTCAATATTTGTATTATTTTTAGTCATTTTACAGTGTTATTTATTTTATTTATTTATTAATTATTAATTATTTATTTGTTATTTATTTTACGTATGTATTCTTAGGACTGTTAGTATTTGTAGTATTTTAGTGTTAGTATTATTAGTATTTTAGCATTATTTGTATTCTAGAATTAATATTTTGCCAGTATTCGTATTTCGTTTGTTAAAAGTATTTTATTATCATTCGTAATTTAGTATCAACAGTATTTTAGGTATTTTTATTGCTAATAATATTTAATATTGTTCGATTTTTAGTGCTATTCGCATTTTTAATATAAACAGTAGTTTTTACTATTATTTGTACTATTCGTATTTTATGTATACTTTTCATTTTAGTAGTATTAGTAGTTTTAGTAGTTTTAGTATTATTAGTATTATTAACCGAAAGTTTTCACGCATTAATCTTTAAGGGCTCTAACTGAGCGCTATCCCCAGTGCTGAAACCTTTTCGACCAAGTCACAAACTCTTCCAAGCATCTATTATGGTCCCCATTAAACTTAAACTAGGAAACTATAATCGATAGATATATACATATATATAATTAGGATTAGGATAACAATCCATAGACATAGCATAGTTGTGATGGATAGCGCCCTAAGGCAAGGCCGTTCGGCAATGGAACCAAGGGACCTAAAGGGTTTATTAGCTTTAGGATTGATGAATGTTGAATGACTGTATATTTTATGCGCTTTCCATTTGCCTTGCAGATCGCCAAGAACGACACCTTGCCGCAACAGGTGTGCGTGAGCTGTGCCAAGACGGCGATCTCGGCGTGCCTGTTCAAGAAGAAGTGCGAGGATGCCGATAACTTCTATCGGCAGCAGCTGCTGATCAAGAAGATCGAGGGGCACACGGCCGAGCAGCAGAGGAGCGACGCGGAGGCAACAGTTGCGGACGGCGCTGCTGCTGCTGGTGCTGCTGCTGGCGGGCAGGCGAAGAGCAACAGCAACAGTAACAGCAGCAGCGGTAGCAACAGCAACAGCGGCAGCAGCAGTGGCAGTAGTAGCAGCAGCAGTAGCAACAGCAGCTCCGATGACGACGATGAGGAGGAGGAGGAGGATAATGGCAACGAGGAGGAGGAGGAGGAGGAGGCAGTGACGGATGCGATGCCAGAGGATGTGAGCGTACAAAATGGACACGCCAAGAGCAATGGGCATCAGATGGAGCAGCAGCAGCACCAACAGCAGCAGCAACAGCAACAGCAGCTATTAGAGGAGCAAGAGCTGGAGCTGGAGCAGGAGCACCAGCACCAGCACCAGCAGGAGCAGGAGCAGGCGCATAACGAAGAGCTGGAGCAGCAGCTGGAACAGGATGAGCCATTGCCGCTGTCATCGCACGAGGACAACGAAATGCCCGATCAATTGCCCTTCAATTCGATACGCCTGATGCAGGAGTATATGCAGCGACGCATGAATAAGTTTCCCAATGGCAACGGCCATCATGGCCTGGCCGCCACGGACGATGGCGACGAGGACGATGATGAGGATGACGAGGAGATGCCATTGCCATTGATACCAGAGATTGAGCTAATCACACCCTCAGACCCAGATCCCACAATGCTAACGGGCAGCGACAACGAGGCAGCTGGTCTGCTCAATGGAGGTGTCGCTGCTGCGGCTGCTGCTGCTGCCGCCGCCGCCGCTGCCGCTGGCACCGATGGCGGTGTCCATGCGGCGGCTGCTGCTGCGGCGGCTGTTGCTGCTGCTGCCGCTGCCGCTGCGGCGGCTGGCGGTCGAGGCTTTCAGTGTCCGCACTGCTATCATAGCTTCGAGATGAAGCAAATACTCAAGGCGCACATGCAGAGCGTGCATGGAACACCGGGACCCGTCTACGAGTGCACCAACTGCCGCAAAACCTACTTCTACAAGCGCTTTCTCGAGAAGCACATACGACGCGGCCGCTGCGTCAAGAAGCGACGCAATCAAACGTAAGTGAAACCAACGCATAATTCACGCCATTCAACATTTAGCTAATCCCTTCTCTCGCGCGATTACAGCCGGCCCATGCAGTGCTCCGATTGCCATGTGCTCTTTCCCACCGGCCATCATCTGGGCTGGCACAAGCGCACCGGTTGCCCCTCCAAGGCGGCCAAGATGTAAGTCATCATTGACCATCTCCATCATCATCGCTTTCTAATAATCTCTTGCAGGCCTCTGCAGCAGCTGTTCAAGCAGAACATTGTGCAGTTCAACAACTTTCCGAAGCGCGTGGCGCCACGCAAACCGCCGCCCGATGCTGCTGCACTGCATCTCAACAATCGCAAGTAAGCGGCGGATGAATTTTATTTAGATTTCGCTCTTGATTGACCTGTCTTCTGTCTCTTCCTTGTCTTTGTTAGGCTGGGCATGACCAACAAGCGCAAGGGACGCACTCGCATCAAGCTGGACGCCAAGAAGATCGCCCTGGCCAAGCAGCTGATATTGCGCGAGGCAACGACCACGGTCATTGCGAACGAGCTCAACATTTCGCGCACTTTCGCCTGGCGACTGCGCAAGAGTCTGGTGAATGGCGTCAGTCTGCATGAGCGTGTCGTGGATCAGGCCAACGAGGAACAGCAGCAGCAACAGCAACAGCAGCAGCAGCAGCAACAACAGCAGCAACAGCAACAGCAGCAATTGCAGCTACAGCAGCAATTGCAGCATCAGCAGCAACTGGAGCAACAGCAACAGCAACTAGAGCAGCAGCAACAGCAGCTGGAGCACGAACGTCAGCAGCTGGCCTTGCCCTACAGCCATCTGGGCCTGGGTCTGATCAAAGAGGAGCGTCTGGACAGCGATGATGAGCAGCAGCAGCAGCAGCAGCATGCAGCGCTCCATATCGATGATGAGCTGCCAGCGCATGGCGATGGCGGCGACGGCGGCGATGGCATTGTCGATGATGGCGACGATGATGGCATTGGCGATATTGGCGCCGAGGAAACGGCCGGCTATGCCGATGGCGATGATGATGTCTGTGGTCTGTTGCAGCACAACGGCTACGATATGCGCGGTCAGCTGGAGGAGCACAGTCCGTTGGACGAGGCCGTTGATATGGACCATGAGCAGCTTGGCGAGCGAGTTTCGGTATCGCCAACGGGCATGCTAGCGGTACGTGCCGATGTTGAGGCCTATCAGCGCCTATTGGCGGGATCGCATCGCTTTCCGCACATTGTAAACGCACAGCAATTGCAGCTGCAGCAGCAGCAACAACAGCAGCAGCAGCAGCAACAACAACAACAACAGCAGCAGCACCACCACCAACAGCAGCAGCAGCAGCAAAAGCAACAGCAGCAGCAGAAGGTCGCACACAATGGAACGATGCCCATGTTGACGCGTTATCCGCCCTCAGTCGTTGCGGCCAAGTGAGTTGAGTCCAGTCGAGTATTCGAACAACATCCATTGTTATTGTCACTGTCCATTAGATGTTCGCTGTTGCATTAGAGTCCTTAGACTGCATTGGACTAACAAATGTTTAGATTTACTAGCGGCTTCAGCGAGAGACTAACATTCATTGTAACTAAAGCACTTCATGTTAACTTGTTGCTTTGAGTGACATGAGCACTACCTGTTGGAGTAGCCTTAAATTAGCTGTTTATGTATATAGCATGCTCAAATCGACTATTGAGCGACGAGTGCTAATCGTGCTTCACGCTTCTGTTAGGCTTGTCAGCTAAGCTAATCTAGTCTAGTCTATGATCTTATGTATTGCTCCCTTTTACTGTTTTATAGTCTGCAATATTGCATATAAGCTCAGCTATAGTAGGCGCTGCTCCAGCTGAGCTTCCACAAACTCGGTCTCAATCATTGCATGCATTGCTCACTTCAAACTCAAGCTATTTTTGTTTTTGAATACCTTCTCTATGTTTCTCCACGCTAACTTTAGTCTAAAATGTTTAGCTCATGTAATTTGAGGCTCATATGTCATTCTTATACATACTCAACTGTCTTTTCTTTCTGATGAAGTAGCCTAGTAAGAGTCGCTTAAGGCGCAATAGTTCATTGAGTTGCTAGAAACTTCTAAAGGTTCCTCCATGTTTACTCTATAGTTATATAAATCGTTCATTCCAGTTTCTGTTGCTCTTTTAGCTGCAAGTCGAAACTCTGATCTATTGATTCTATTTCAATCTTTGCACTGTTGCTCCATGTTCAGTTGCACTACCAAAGCGAACTACATAACATTCATATACAAAAAAGGTTTTCAATTTCGATTAGAGGTAGACTTCATGTTGACTAGATTTGCAGCTTTAGTTTGGGCTCTTCATGTTCACTAGGAGCACCAAAGTTGCTCTTTTCCTCAAGCAAAGTTCATTGACTGCGCTCTGTCTCTCTCTCTCTCTCTCTCACACACACACACACACTCTCCCTCCCTCTCTTTGTCTCCATGCATCTGTATCCATAGCATCTGTCTCTTTCTATAGATTTAGCATGCAGCTTAGAACTAATTCAGCAACTTTCTTTGTAGCCACGCTTTGCCTGTCAACCTGTCCCTGCGCTCCATCAACAGCAACGAGAGGTGAGTGTTGCGCTGCCACAGCATGCCAACTCTGTCTAATGTTTTCTCTCTCTCTCTCTCTCTCTCTCACTCGCTTTCTTTAATAGCAATGGCAGCTCTGGCAGCAATGCAACTGCGCCTGTTCCCCATTCGCATCATCATCATCAGCAGCAGCAGCAGCAACAACAGGCTGTTCATCAGCCTGGCAAGAAGCCGCGCAAGCCGAACGTCTTCATCGATGATGAGAAGTATGCGATGGCCAAGCTGCTGGTGGCACAGAATGCATCCACCATGGAGATAGCGCGTGCCTTGAACGTCTCCCAGATGACGGCCTGGAAGGTGCGCGATGCCATATTGAAGGGTGTGCCGCTCTCTTATCGCAACAAGCGCAGCGAGGGGCGTGACGAGGCGGCAGCGCTGGCTGCCAAGGAGCAGCAGCATCAACAGCAACAACAACAACAACAACAACAACAGCAACAGGAACAACAGCAACGCCATCAGCAGGAGCTGCAGCGGCAGCAGCAGCTGCAGGAGCTACAGCAGCAGCAAATGGAGTTGCTCAACAAGCAGCAACAAAAACAGCAACAGCAGCGCCAGCAGCAGCAAGAATTGTTGCTGCAGCAACAGCAACAGCAACAGCAGCAACAACAGCAACAGCAACAGCAACAACAGCAGCAGCAGCTGCGCCACACACCAGCGGAAACATCACATTACCAACAACAGCAGCAGCAGCATCAACAGCAACAACAGCAGCAGCAGCAATCGGCTAACTTGAATGGCGGCAAACTGTTGCATACGCGTCGCCGCTTGAAGGCCGCCGAGCGTGAGCTGCGCGACAAGGAGATCACACGTGAGATACTCGAACTGATCAAGGAGGATAGCAATATACAATATTGGAAGGTGTCCGCACGTCTGGCCGAGAAGGGCATCAATATATCGCCGTCGTCGGTCTGTCAGAAACTCAAGTCGATGGGCATTCATCGGCGCTGGAAGCCCGGCGATAAGCCGCCAATGCTGGCGATTAGTCAACTGAAGGCGGCCACTGTGGCGGCCGCGGCGGCAGCCACTTTGGCGGCCAATGGAGCGAACTTCGGTCTGCCCAATGGGGTGAATGTGGCGGGAGTTGGGGGCATGGTCGATGATGTCTTTGAGCAGCAACAGTTCGATATGGGCGGACCACATTTTCTCAGTGCCTTTACGCGCTAGATGCCGGTCATCGATAGTCGACAGTCGATAGTCGATAAATGTGACGAGGACTTTTGTAACTGGGGCGATAACGATTACGATAACAGTGAAATTCAAATTCATTGGACAACACAAAAACCAAAATAAGAAAAACTAGAAAAAGAATTGATCAAAATTTGTTTATCGATAACGATAACACTGACAATGACAAACAGACGCTAACAGTGGCATAGACATTCCTAGCATGCAATCCGATGCCGATTAATTGACAATACAATAACTCATAACTAATGACCAATTTTCGATTCGTGATATCGATAACGATATCAAGTGATCACAAGTAAAACATTTTCAATGCGATAACATTAACCGTAGCAGCTACCGAATCGACAACAGTATTGATGACTGCAATTATTGTTAACAATAACGATAGCGATAACGATAACGATACCGATAACTGTGCAATTGACATTGCTAGTAAGTGTGACGCTAACATTGAGTGTAACAATTATGCAGACAATATGAACGACGATAACGATAACGATAACCATAACGATGACAGTGACATTAACGATAACGAGAACGATAAATTTGACGTATGCTGTTTACGACGACAAATGCCTCCCGGTCCCGCCCAATGCACTTTCCCTAACTATTTAAGTATTACACATAGACACACATACACTCACATATACACTCATACACACACCCACACACAAACACACACATGCACAGCAGTAACAAAATCCACAACAATTTGTATTTTTTATATAGTATTTAAATGTGCAAATCGTGCGCTGCATTCAACTACATCAAATGTATTCTAAACTATATATATATATATATATATATATATATATATTTATTTATATGTATGTATATATATGTATATATATGTATATGTATATATATAGTATAGCAGAACTTATATATGTATATCTATATTTTTTTTTGTATTAGATCGATAGTGAAACGCATATAGCGCCTATATGCTATGCATTCCTAGAATGTAAGAGAACACACGCACACACACACACACACACACGCAAAGCGGTCATTCCAAAACATAAAACAAAAACCATTTGGTCTACTTTTTTCCATATATTCATATATATATTTATATATATATATATTATATTATATAAATAATTATTTTTTTTTTATTTTATTTTTATCTTAAATGTCGGTATTTTTTTTAAAAAATTAAATCAATTGTTTAGTCGTTAGTTGAAACATCTTGGACTTTTGAAACTCTGGCGCCGCTAATAATTAAACTAAAAATACCATAATAAACTAGTATTTATTAAATACTGTCAAACATGCTGAAGCATAACGATGTATGTATGCCTGCATGTATGTGAATGTGAATGGTTAATGTTAACTCAACATTTATTTATTATTATTATATTTTTTTGTACAACTTTTGGTAGATATATATATATATATATATATATATATATATATATATATATATATATATATATATATATATATATATATATATATATATATATATATATATATATATATATATATATATATATATATATATATATATATATATATATATATATATTATATTTTTGTTCGTATTAGCTTAGAAAAGAAGGCTATAACAAGACAAAATGCATACAAAACACACACACACACACACACACACACACACACACACACATGTAGATTGCAACTTGCAATTTATTAAAGTACTGAATTTTAATTTTAGTGAAATATCATTATTATCATTATCATTATTAATATCATTATTATTATTATTATGTTAAACTATGCATAAATGGAACAAAAGAAAGCGAAACTAGAGACAACACAACAACAACAAACTAAAGTTAAACAATAACAAAACAAAAAACAGAAAAAAATACAAAAAAAAGTACCAACAACAATAACAAGTGCAATTACAACAATAACAAGCAACAAGCAACAACAAATTATTATGCAATAATAAGGTGTTAAAGAAAATGTAATTTTTTGTTTTTGCTGAGAAGCGCATAGAAGGCAGCATTTTTTAAATCTTATTTATATAATTTTTTTTTTTATTTAGAGTGCAATAGCTGAAATTGTTAAAACATTTAGATATTATGTGCCCCCATGTAACCACCCGCCCCTCCCCCCTCCCCCCAACACACACACACACACACACACACACTTAAGACAAGCGAACAATATTTAATTAGCTAATTAGACAAAAAAGGAAAAAAAAACACACAAGAAACAAAAGAGATATGAAACGAAGAAGACAACAACAAAACAAAACAAAATACTGAGAATTCTATTTATTTACAGTATAAAAATACAATTTAAATACATAAATATTTATATATATAGTTTATTTTTGGATCGTCAAGGCGATTGTATTTGCAGCTTAGCTTCTTATAACTAAGATCTATCGAATGATGAACTGTGTGTGAGAGAGAGAGATGGAGAGATAGAGAGAGAGATGGAGAGAGAGAGAGAGAGAGAGAGAGAGCGAGCGAGATTGTGTTTATCGACATGTCTGTCGATAGTTTAGTATTTTTGTAATTTGAAATTGTAAACCCCCCAAAACACACACACACACACACACACACGTCCCTATATATACATGATATATAGTATATATACTTATAGATATGTGTATATAGCTAGTATTTTCTGTTTACTATTCAAGTATATACATATATATATATATATATATATATATATATATATATATATGTATATATTTATTTTTTTCCAGCTCTTTTTTTTTGTATGGAATACAAAAACTTAAAACAAAAATGATAAAAAAATGTATTATTAAAATTATTTATAAGCAAAAAAAGAAAAGAAAAAAAAATAAACCACAAAAAAAAAAACAAATGCAAACAACAACAAATAGAACTGACGTGCCTATGTAGCGATATAAAAAAAAAAAAAAAAACAAAAACAAAAAAAAACAACTGAAACTTTCCTCTCCAAAAATCTGAAAAGATGAAAATTATAAATAAAAACATAAAATTAAATTAAATAAAAATAAAAAATAAATGAAAAAAACGAAACGTAACAAAATGCAACAAAAAAAAGAAGAAGAAGAATGTAATCAAAACACACACACACACACACACAGCGAGTTTATGGAGTTAGACTTTATTCTAGTTGTAATTCGTGGACTGTGCCACACACACACACACACACACACACACAACCCATACACACACACACACACATACATACAATATGGTGTACTACATTATAATCATTCCAAAATGTCATAAAAAATACATACATACATACATACATACAGACATATTATATATATATATATATATATATATATATATATATATATATATATATATATATATATATATATATATATATATATATATATATATATATATATATATATATATATATATATATATATATATATATATATATATATATATATATATATATATACATATGTATGTATATGTATAAACATGCCTATATATATTTTATGAAATAACTAAAAGTTTGTTTTCCTTTTCTCACATTCGTCGGGGTTTCTCGTACTAAGCGAAAGGAAAGGTTGTTCGAAAAGTATTTGGAATTTGAGTTCGAATTCGATTTCGTTATGTCGTTATTAAGTTGACCGTCACTTGGTTACTTGCTTTTCGAGTCTTCAATTTTTGCCCAATCCAAGAAGTGATGCAAAGAATCTTTTGGAATCTTCGGTACTGTCCAGACCAGGCTCAGTTTGCTACCCTCTAAAGAGGCTCATCGACCATCGACCTTACGCTGCAATTGCAGCAGATGAGGACATCGGCAGCGATGCAGCAGCGTAAGCGGATCACAGAAACTGATTCGCGAATTGGAGAAAACTTAGTTGTATATATTGTATCTGATGGGAATTACTTTGAAGAGCACCAAACAGACTAACTAACTCTATTGGGCTTATGCAGCTAAAAGTCAGTTAGAAAACTAGATGCACTGCATAATCTGCTAACTGAGCTTAGGCTGAGATGCTCTATTAAAAAAAATAGTAAATTGTGGATATATATTAGAAATGATATCAAGAAACTGTATGCATAGACGGCACTACTCCATAGCTGTAGCATAAACTCTATTGTAGCTCGGCTGCTATTGGAACTAGAGAGGCGAAAATTGACATATGCGAGCATAGAATTCGCCTCTTCTTCCTTTTCCCTTTTCTACTCTACAAATAATCAGTAAAGCTTATATTAGAGCAAATCTTTGTATATCACCTTGGTCATCTTTTATGGATTGCGAGCGAATATGATGCGGCGACGCCGTTTGAATTGGTTTTCTAAGGGAATTCCTGGAACAATTTGGAATCGCATTGTTTTTGTGCGTTTTCGACTTTAATATTGATGAGATTGGGTGATTGTGATGGGGCTTACAGCTGGGTGGAGTCCCCGTCAGAGATGACGATGATGAATGTAACGCTTGCGCATCGCTGTAGCCGACACAGCGGGTATGCATGACTAGCAGCTGCTTGCGTACTTGAATCTTGTCTCATAAAGTCAAATTTATGAGAATTTTGTTTAATTCAATTCGTTTGTTTTGCTGAGATATGAAATTTGACTTGAAGCTAAGCCACATGTCAAATTTGTGACAGGCAGCTTAGCTAAGATATTTGTTGTGTATTGCTCACGTCAAATTTGTCGCCCAAAAATGTCAAAATTTTCTAGTTAAGCTTTTTAATTTGACAGCCAGTTTAACATTAAGATGACAGCCAAGTAAGTTGTTGAATTGAATTGAATTGAATTGTGAAGAACACCGGAAATTATTGCATATTCAATAGGTAGCCGCAGGCTAACTAACGACTCATTAAGAGGTAGACAAAGAGAGAGAGAGAGAGAGAGAGAGTGAAATAGAGGGAGAGGGAGGGAGTTAGGTTGTATTGGAATATTCGTAAAATCTTCTCGGCTTGTGAATGATGAGCAAGAGGGATTTTCCAGCCAAGCAACTAGCGCTATGCATGTAATTGATTATGATAGATTTTACTTGCGGAACAATTGTTATTGTCGAAATGCGCTACGTTAGTGGAGCTGCTTAGTTTAGCTGGAAAAAGTGATGAGTGATATTTCCCATCAATGGAATGTATGACTGATTGATTGTTTGATTGATTGAGTAACTAAGAGATGGATGACTGATGCACAGACTGATCATTAGGCTCAATAAGATATTGAATGACGGATTGATTGCGAGACTGATTGACTGATTGATTGATAGTTACACTGATTGACAGTTGATAATTGACAGACAAGCTGATGTGCTGAAAGATGGACACATTGACTGATTGATAGATAAGCTGACTGATGGATTGATGAACAAACTGTTTGACTTCAAAATGGCTGATGCACTGATAGACAGACTGAAAGATTGATTGATTGAGAGCATGATTGACAGAGAGTTAGACGGACTGCCTGATTGTTAGAGTGGTTGTCTGACTGATAGGGTGACTCATAGACTGATTTATAGTCCAGCTCACTCATTGACTGATTGATAGACTTATAGTTAGACTGATTGATATTGATTGATAGAGAAAATGTTTGATAATCTGATTAACTTACTGTTCTACTGATATAGTGTTTAAGGGACTGATTGATAGACTGACTGTTCAGTCGAAATACCTGAGAGTAAGTCAGCTTGATTGAATGAATGACTTGGCAGAGTGCTTGACAGACTTACTGAGTGGCAGACTGATTGATTGATTGATAGACTAACTAACGTAAGAATTAATAGACTAAACAATTGACTGGCTGCTAGAGCGATTGGTAGATTCATTGATTGACTGATTGATAGCGGAGCTTACTTGACTGATTGATAGACTGATTGATTGCTTGATAGATTGATCAACAGATTTATAGATTACATACTGTTTGACTGACATTTGTAACTAGCTGTTAAAGTTTACCGCAAGTCACTTAACAGCTAGTTAGTTGCTGGCTGCAGCTGCAGCGGCTGCTATGGCCAACTAGGCCTAGACTCGATTGAGTTGTATGGCTAAACAAATAGTTGCTACTAGTTGTTGTTGTTGTTTGTTTGTTGCTGTTGTTGTTGTATAAGTGATGCAGCTTACAGTGCATCCGGCGAGAAAAATGCGCTATGGATGACGCCAGGCCAAATACAATGGTAGCCCAAGCTGAGAACCTTTATAAATTGACCGGGGATGAGCAACAGTTCGTTCAGTTGGCCAGCCGCTGTTGCTTGGAGTCTACGTTACAAGTGAAACAGATAGAGAAACAGACACGGACAGACTCAAGCCGGATCTGAACTGATTTGAACTGCGATGCAACACTGGAGGCTGCTCTTGACTTGGTTGCTTGTTAGCAGCTGCCTGGCCCTGGCCACGCCCTCGCTGCTGCAGCTGAAGAAGAAGCTGCTCTTTGGCCATGGGGGCGGTGGCGGAGGCTTTGGTGGTGGCGGTGGCTTTGGCGGCGGTGGTGGATTCGGCGGTGGTGGAGGCGGCGGCTATGGTGGAGGTGGCGGCTATGGCGGAGGCGGTGGTGGCTATCCAGGCGGTGGCGGCGGTCATCATGGCGGCGGTGGCGGCGGACACCATGGCGGCGGTGGCGGTGGTGGTGGCTATGGCCATAAACCAGCGCCCATATATGAGGTGTATGTTGTTAAGCCCATCTATCAAGGTGGCGGCGGCGGTGGAGGTAACTACCATGGCGGTGGCGGCGGAGGTGGACATCACGGTGGCGGCGGTGGCGGTCATCCAGGCGGCGGCGGTGGCGGTCCACACTGGGGTGGCGGCGGAGGTGGTGGAGGCGGCGGCTCCTATGCCAGCAGCAGCGCCAATAGCTACAGCTATGGCGGAGGCGGCGGCAGCAGCAGCAATGCCTATGCCAAGGCGAATGCCTACTCGGGCAGCTGGTAGAGAGCCAAGCACTCGCAGCAGCAGCGGCAGCAGCAGCTTAACATCAGTTCGATATGTAGACAAATATTCGATTTTTTTTTTAATAATTTTTAAGCGGTTTTGTTAATAAAAGTTAAAGTTATTTGCAGAGGCAAAAGATGCTGAGTGGAATAAGCGAGCGAAGCGGAGGGGGATGGAAGGTAAGTGGACTCCAATTGGGAAAGAGGGAAAGAGAATTTTATAATGTGGAATGAATGGAAGTGAATTAAAGGAAAATATGTTCCAACTGGGAATGCAGGCAAAAGGAATGCTGGAATTGAAATGCAAAGAGAAATCAAGAGAATGGGAAATCAAGAGAACAGTGGAAGGTAGAAGTGAAGAAAACGAAATCCCAATCAGACTAACGAAATCAACACGGAAGGGACGAGGAACATTATATGCCAATAAGAAATGAGCCAAAGATAGGAGTCGAGATGAAATGAGACAGATTCCAATTGGGGAACGAACTGAGAGGAAAGCACGCAATTCCAATTGGGTAATGAAGGTAACAGGGAATGGAACAGAGGCAAGGAGGAGCTCATTTTTATTAAAGTTTCGACATATTCAAATTGGCAATGGGAACATGTTTTATAGCGAAAAAGAAAATGCGAGATAGAAAACGTAAGCTAAGGTATGCCCAAGCTTAAATACCCTGCTAGAGGTGTGGCATCAAAAGATACATTGAGAGAGAGAGAGAGAAAGAAAGAAAGAGAGAGCGAGATTATATTGTAGTTATATACATACTATATGTTGTCAAAGGTGTAACATATTTACTGGTTAAGTGCATATACCCTCCAGTGTAGTAGCTAAATAAGTGAATATTAGCCAGCTAAAAAAAAGATCGCACATTTCGAAACTCGTTTGGCTGCGAATATACGTATGTATATACAGACAGGCGGGTACAACAACAACAACAAACACCTGTAAACGTGTTTCAAAATGTCAAAAATGTTACCAAAGTAAAAGATTTCATAAATTTGCTTTTGTTCAAGCAAGCAGAATCTATAGATGTACTATATGTTTATATATATATATAGACTGTGCGTGGGCGTATGCGAATGCCAATAAGAATCTGCAATTGGAATTGTTTACATTCCAAGCAGAAGATGCTACGCACACCTTTGGCTCGTTTTGCTGCTGTTGTTGTTGTTGTTGTTTACAATTAACTGAGATCATGTTTGCAAAAATGTTTGCGTAATTTGCTCTCAAGTGTCTGTGCCTGTATATCTGATGAAATCTTTAGCAATTATAAGATGATTAGAACTATTATCTATTATAAGGCATTATAAGACAGGCATTATTGTACAATTATCATAACTTATATTAGAAAGAACCTGTTAGCTCTTCAAACAGCCTTAATGGCACATACAGTTGGACATACATGTGTATATCTAACATATCTCTTGGAATGAATAGTCTGACTCGCTGGAAGATACTCTTTGCAGTTGTGTAGTATATGAAGAGAGAAGATCAAATATATCTTATCATACTTATATTTGTACTAACATTTAGTTCTGCTTCTACTTCAACTTCTACTTCTGCTTCCACTTCTACTTCTACTTCTACTTCCACTTCTACTTCTAATTTTACTTCAACTTCTACTTCTACTTCTACTTCTACTTCTACTTCTACTTCTACTTCTACTTCTACTTCTACTTCTACTTCTACTTCTACTTCTACTTCTACTTCTACTTCTACTTCTACTTCTACTTCTACTTCTACTTCTATTTCTACTTCTACTTCTACTTCTACTTCTACTTCTACTTCTACTTCTACTTCTACTTCTACTTCAACTTCTACTTCTACTTCTACTTCTACTTCTACTTCTACTTCTGCTTCTGCTTCTGCTTCTGCTTCTACTTCTACTTCTACCTCTACTTCTACCGTTACTTCTACTTCTACCTCTACTTCTACTTCTACTTCTACTTCTACTTCTACTTCTACTTCTACTTCTACTTCTACTTCTACTTCTACTTCTACTTCTACTTCTACTTCTACTTCTACTTCTACTTCTACTTCTACTTCTACTTCTACTTCTACTTCTACTTCTACTTCTACTTCTACTTCTACTTCTACTTCTACTTCTACTTCTACTTCTACTTCAACTTCTACTTCTACTTCTACTTCTACTTCTACTTCTAATTCTAATTCTACTTCTACTTCTACTTCAACTTCAACTTCTACTTCTACTTCTACTTCTACTTCTACTTCTACTTCTGCTTCTGCTTCTGCTTCTACTTCTACCTCTACCTCTACTTCTACCTTTACTTCTACTTCTACTTCTACTTCTATTTCTACTTCTACTTCTACTTTTTCTTCAACTTATACAAGTTGGAATGCAAATCGTTTGAGAGAAGATATGGAAAACTACCTTGAATTCAAGTCAAATCAAATCAAATGCACTTTTCATTGTTGCAAAGGTCAACTTGACCATTGATGAGGGTCGTTTTCTGCTGAGCTCTTTGTATATACCCTATTCCAGATCTGTGACTCGGGTATATTGGGGCTATAGACGCAGTCCAGTGTGTAACATATGTAGGTATGTGTCTGAGGAGCGGCCACGCCCATTTTCAGACTATCTGCATACATATATTGATGCTACAGTTTGACACTCACTGGTTTGTGGTATTACATTTTGAGAGTCACTAAGCTAAAAAGTCTTTTCCAATTATCAGACTGTAAGCAGAGTATTGCATAGTCAGAGCTTTGTCCATTTGTAATTGCAATGCATCTGATATTCTTACTACAGTTTGATAGGAAACGCTCATTGGCTACAGTTTGAGTGTCATGAAGTTAAGCATACCGTTTAAACAGTGCATACTTTAGTCAGTTATACCTGCTTGCATTGTATTTGATATTTGGATATTCTTCTTCTTCGTCTACAGTTTGAGAACTATTGTATGAAATATTACAGATAATTGGACAGTAAACAGTGTAAACACTTATGCCCGTTCTAGTTGTACTCCTAGATCTACTTCTACTTCTACTTCTACTTCTTCTATTTCAATTTCTACAACTTCTACTACTTCTTCTACTTCTACTTCTTCTACTGTTTGTTTGAATTATGACAAAGGTTGTTGCTCGATTACTGCCCTGGCCACTGGCTCAGTCAGTCAAGCTGCAAAGCTGCAGTCGCGCAGCTTTTGCATCTTTTGTATCTTTTGCATACTTGTATCTTTGTATCTGTTGCTGTGCATCTGCGATCCTGGCATCCAGTTGGTTGGCGGATTTAACAGATTGACATTCGCACTGGAAAAACTTGTTTGCAATTGTTGTTGTCGCAGTTGTTGTTGTCGCAGTTGTTGTTGTTGCTGCTGCTGCTTTTGCTGATGATGATCAAAGCCAATAGCAAAAGCAATTTGAGCCGCTTCTCACGTTTCCCAATCGCTTGGCACGGGCATTATTGAAAGTTTTTCGAATTTCCAGCTCACACACACACACACGCATAAATATATATGTATGTGTATACAGCTGCAGTTATATGAGATTTTCCTCAAATCGATAACAGGTTTTTGGGCTCTGGCTTGCACTGCGGCTCTGACTGCGTCTTGGCCAGGCCAATTTTAATGGCTGCAGCAGAAAGTTTTCTGTTTGCTGTTTTTATTTTTTATTTGTCATTTTTCGTATACCCTACAATGTGTACAGGTGAGCTGCAGTGCAGGTGTTTATATCGATATTTATCGATTTTAAGCATTTCCTTTACGAAATGAGCAAAACTGGCGATGGTCAATGTGTTATGCTCTTAAGCATCGATACAACGATAAGTATCGATCCATGTTGACTCTATTTAGTATTGACAAAGCGTGAGCGTCTGCAATAGCTGTGCATTATTACAGGGTATCTCATACTTTACGTCAAACTAAGAATCGTATAAATTGTACAAAGGTGAGATTTTTATTTTTAATAACTATGCACAGGTGCTCTATGTTGAGCACAGGGTATCTTCAAGTCTGCCAGCCTCTTCGACTGCACGGCTTCATGTTGGTTTCTTCTTCGTCGGGCCTGGGGCTCATTGAAGTGCAGCCAAGCTGTGGTCACAAATATGCGGATGACAAGCGGCCAAATGTTGTCGCTGCACCTCTCTCTCTCTCTCTCTCTTTCTCTTGGCTAACTGATTCTCGATCTCTCTTGCGCTCTCGCTCTCTATGTCTCTGTCCCTGTCTTGGGTTCGTTCCGGCCTAGCTGCGTTAGTGGCAACACTTAAGTTGCGCCGTCATCAACGGGTGCATTCCAAGTGCCAGGTTCTGTGGCCCACATTGGCTAACGAATGGCCTCTTGCGGCTGGGGCAATCGGCTTAAATGGGCGTGGCACTGACCATATTGCAATTGGAGCAAAACGTTTCAGATATGGCACAAGCACCAGCACCAGCTTCCAGCTAGCCAGATCAACAACAATTCCAGTTGGAAATTCCAACTCGAACTATTCCGACACCTCGCTAAGGAATATAAAGCAATCAAGCAAGAAGTTAAAACAACTTCTACCTGATACATATTTGGAGTCCCTTGAAATTCTATTTAAATAAGCTAAAGTTCCAAATTAGTTAAATTATACTAAGAAACCTTCGTCTATAGCCCATTCATGGCTTTACGGAAGCTTCGCGAAGTGCCGAAACTAATCGTTAAACATTCTTCATTAACTGTTAATGAAGACTTGGCGAGATAAGACGAGACATGATAAAGAAATTTACTCAGCTCAAAGCAAAACAAAGCAAAAATTCGAGTTCGGTCACAAGATAACGCAAAATCCAATTGGCAAATAATTTGGATACGAACGAAATTGGAACATCGGCAGGAAAGGCAGGCAGGCCATACGTACTGCAAAAACCAACTGTAAAACCAGTTGTAGCTGTTGCTGCTGCTGCTGGAAAAAAAATAACAAAAAAAAAAAAACAAGATAAAATGTCTTCAAGTGTGCATGATCGACTAAAGGATACCTTTTAGACTGCGTCACAAATTAAAAAAGTCTCATCATACGAATTGATTCTAATTAATAAACAATATTTCTTAATAAATAAATGTAATAAATGTAATAAAGATTTGCTCTTGCTGCCTGTTGTAGATCAACTAAACATTATATACTTCTATAACGTTGCAGTTGCCTCTCTTTGACTGTTACATACAGACGCATCAAACTCAACCCAGTGCACTGCTAATTCCAAGCAGGGTATAGAACGCTAGCTGCGAGGATCACATAGCGCATTGATTTGACATTTTGTCGCCTTTAACGAAATGGCGAACGGACAGTAAAAGCAACAACACAAACTGAGCGGCCGCCACTGAGCACGAAGCAGCAGTTCGGCAGCTTGGAAGCTCGGCTGCGCTCGTTGGCGTTCACGAAGCAGCGACTGAGCTGTGGCTTGGGCAGCGGCTCAAGCACACAGACAGTCTTCGGTACGAGCTGAACGCGCCAAGTCGATGTCTTAAAGCGAGCTTCGAATTCGAATTCGAGAAACGAGTCTGTGTCGCTGTGCGAAACTGTGCGTGAAATTTGGTAAAGAGCAGCCGCAGCCACAAACCGAAACTGAAATCGAAATTGAAACAGAAACAGAAACCGATGCAAGTCGCTGCCAAAGCCGAAACCGAAGGCGGGCGCATTCCACATACGAAAATATACTCAAAGACTGTTTTAATGTGATTTTGTTGTTATTTATTTTATTTTTGTTTTGTTTTTGTTTTTTGGTTTTTTTTTTAATGCAAAGCAAAAAATTTGTTTGATTTCCTTTTTTTTTTCTGACCATCAATTTAAATTTATTGAAGATTTACATATTTATTTATTTATTTTTTTTTTTGAGTGTGTCTCTGTGTATGTGTGTTGTTTGTGTTGTTGTCTTGCTCAGCCATCAAAATCGTTATTCGTTTATTTCTTTTGCCTATATTATAGAGTTGTTTCTTATACATATATATTAATTGCTGCTAAACGGAGCGAGACCAAAAGCAAATATCAAGGAATCCAATTTGATCTTCATTTTGCGGCACGCGAACCTAATCAAGGGTAAGATATATACATACATACAAATATATATAGTCCAGTTTATACATATAAACTGACCCCCATCCACTCTGCTCCTCCTGCTGTTCTTCCTGCCTTTAGAGTTCGTTTCAATGTCAAATTGTTGCTGACTTTCAAACTCGATTCGATAGACGACGCTTTGCGCACTCAAGCAAAACTTATCGATAAGTCGATTACCAATCGCATCGACAACAGTTCATTAACGCATAACTGCATTTCGAAATGTGTGCCGAATCAGCTTATATTTATTAATTTCTTGTTGTTGTTGTCGTTGTTCAGTCGAGATGAGATAACCAAATGAGATAATGTCTGCAAGATTCACCTCGACACGCGCGCGCGGGGGATCGACATTTTGTAAGCCAAGCCAAGACGCTTCGCACCACTTGGGGCGAGCACCCCTCCACCTCTATACGCATTCATATGCAAAAGAATCGCATCAGCCATTTTATGATAACTTCAGTTGGACACAGGGAGTGGGCAGCGGAAGGGGGGGGGGGGGGTTGGGGTAAGTTGAATGTGGAATGCCAGAAAAGCGGCCTCAGAAAAAAACGCCGTGCGTCTCGCTCGTGCCAAATCGCTTAAAATCATCAATCTTAACTTTAACAGCAACAGCAACAGCAACAGAAATACCTGTTGTATGCGTATGCAAATAAATTTTTGTGTTAAATTAAAAAAAAGCCAAAAGCCAAAAGAAAAACATAAATAAAAACAAGAAAAGAAAAACAAAAACCAAGCACATTCTTTTTGACAATTCTTGTTTATGAAAAAGTTTGGTCAACAACACGCATGGCATATACTATACGAAAATTGAAATAAAAAACAAGAAACCATCAATTTCAGTTGGTTGTGCCCTACTAGAAGATACCCTGCCAGTTTTCTATTATAATTTGCTGGAATGTCTGGATATGTCTCAGTGGCGTAATTCTCTACTCATTTGATGATTCGAGCTCTTTGTATACGAACAGACGGCTAAGTCTGAATCAAGTTCTTTTTTATTTGAATCAAAAGAAAACTTGAAAATTTTTATATAATATCATATTACTTCTTATTGCCTATGCCAATTCTGTCTTACCAACAGTTATGTCTAAAGTCTATGCGTTGATCTAATTGTCAAGCGCTAGTCGCTCATTCAATATTTAGATATATATCTAGTTTTGAGCTGCAATTCAATTTCAATTGAATTTAAATACAATTTTATTTAAATTTCAATTCAGTTCAATTTCAATTTCAATTCTATTTCAGTTCAATTTTTATTTAATTTCAGTTTAAATTTTAGCTCAAATTTCAGTTCAATTTAAGTAAAATTTCAATTTTAATTCAATTTCAATTTAATTTCTCTTCAATTTTAGTTTAGTTTCAGTTTAAGCTCAATTTTTATTCAATTTCAATTAAATTTCAGTTCAATTTCAATTCTATTTCATCTCAATTTCAATTCTTTTTCAATTCAATTTTAGTTCAATTTCCGTTCAATTTCCGTTCAATTTCCGTTCAATTTCAATTAAAGTTTAGATCAATTTAAATTCGAAATTATAAATATAGATATAAAAATATAAAATATAAAAATAAAAAATTATAAATTATATTTAAGTTTCAAATAATCTAAAAAGTTAATCAAAATTGAAACTTAAATCTTTGCTTAGAGCTAATATTGTAATCGAACCCAAAACACTCTTAAATGTCTACCAAATATTCTCAGCTCAAGCGTCAAACTGCCTTTAACACATGGCTTACAGGGTATCTGCAGACTTATGTCTAAATGAGTTTTTAAAAGGTCAGCGCGAGAGAGAGAGAGAGACAGAAAATAAAGAAACACTTGACCAACATTTGATAGCTGCTGCTCTATTGAACGGACTTAGCCTAGCACTCGATGCCAATTGAATGCAATGCGAAACTGAATTGAAATTAAAATTGAAATCGAAATCGAAATCAAAATCGAAATCGAAACATGCTGATGTGCAGCGTTGCAAGTTGAACTTTGATCTTAAGCGAAGCGAACATTGAGTTGTTGTTGCACACATCCATTTTTCAGTCTTTTTTTTTGACACTTACAAGACAAGCCGCAACTTAAGATCTCTAAAGAAATTCCACGCACGAACGAGACGGCGACAAAAAAAAAAAAATAGCAGCGACGAAGAAGAAGACAAAAAAAAAACAATAAACAAACAGTTGAGGTCATTGCTCAAACATGCGAGATAGCTTAACAAATAGACAATCTTGACTATGGCAAACTGAAAGACAAGCACACAAGCACATAAAATACCAAAAATATCCATATGCACATACATATGTATATACATATACATATATATATATATATATATGTATGTATATATGTATATATATACATATGTATATCTATGTCTCTGTCTATGGGCTTGTCTCAGCGCTATATCTCAATCGGTTGCTGTGTAGTTAGCCACATAGCAAATCTACACGCGTGTCTCTGGCTTCATTCTGGCGAATCGACAGGTTTTTGGCCATAAAAATAACAACAACAACAACTACTGCTACTACTACAATAGAAATGTAATTGGGTAGCCGTAAAGGCGTAGGGCGAGAGTTGAGGGGGGTGCGAGCGGGTTCAGGCCACTTAGTGGAGACCACCCGGAGGTGGGCCCAAAATGAGAGACAAGGCCAGCCCAATTAGAGTTGTACATTCAAAAAGCATAAAGCTAAGTTGCTAGTATTGTAAAGTACTTATTAACTCGATAACCAGTGTTGGTTAACAGTAAAAGTCAATTGCTAATACACATATCAGAGAGAGAATGAATTTACATGTCAATCCACGGCTGGCAATTGAGCTAGTAGTGCTGTAAAACTCTTTGACAACTTGATAACTAGTGTTGCGTAACAGCATGATCAATAACGAAACATTAGAAACTAAATTAAATTGTTGTTAATGTTGAGTCTTAGTTGAATAACAACTGGCAGCATAGCTGTTAGTGCTGTAAAATAGGCTGAGCAAGTGTTGGCTAACGAAAGATTTGCTAAATAGCGTCACAGCTTGTTGGCAACCCAAGGTTTGTGTAGCTCTGTTGGTCAATTTGAACCAGACGAATGCAATGCTTGTCAGTGTTGGTAAACGCCAATGCTAGAACTTGTTGCAGCTTTGAGTCGTAAGCACAAAAGCATGGATGAATTGCATGCCAGTTCAAAGTCGCAATGAAAACTAGTATTGCATAATCAGTTTTGCATAGCTATGAACTAACAATTGACAAATCAGTGTTGGTTAATAGCACTATATGCATAGATCTAACTGAGCAGCAGGGCGCAACTTACAGGAACTTCAACTAGCAGCTAGTTGTAAAACTGACAAAAACAGTGTTGGCTAACAGTACAGAGACTATACCAAGACTATATCAAGTTGCATTCGCTTTAGAAACTTAGTATTAGAACGCTGTCTACGCCGACCCACTGCCCTTGTAGATCCGCCGCACAGCAATTAGCCAGTGTTGATTAACACACATACCAAATCCTTGAGACTTTATCTCTGCTGATGTCGTTGTTGTTGTTGTTGTTGTTGTTGTTGGTAAATCAGCACTAAGTGCTCCTAAGTATTCGACAATTGAAAGAGGTGAAAGCGAAGCTTTAATTATAACTTGTGTCTGCTTGGCTGGCTAACATGTTGAAGCTGCTCGTTGCTCATGTTGTTGTTGCAGCTGCTGCAAATCTGGCTATTAGCCAGTTTATTGCAAATCATCCCATACTCATACTCATACCCATACCCATACCCATTCCATTCCCATTCCCATTCCCATTCCCATGCACTTGCTCCGTTGCCAGCCCTCAGCTGCACTGGCGCTCCAAATGCCAAGCGGCCAAGTCCAACTCTTTTGTGTCTCTCTTTCAAGAGTTCAAACGAGTACAAAACAAATATAAAAAAAAAAATAAAAAATATTTGAAAAAAAAGTGAAATTTCAAATAGACGTCGACGACGACGACGACGACGACGACGACTTTGTGTCCATAATTGGCGGAAAGCGACAACAACAACAGCAACAACAGCAATTCCAAATAGGACGCTCGAGTGGCTGCCCCCAGCTGCAGTTCCCCCGGAATCGGAATTGGTTTTGGAATTGGCATCGAATTCGCCAAGTTATTTTTAAACATTATAGTCGCAATCCATAAATGATAAACAACAGCAACAACAACAACAACAAATAAAAATTGATTTGTCTATTCGCATTGAAATGGAAATCGAAAACCAAAACAAAAAAAATAAAAAAAAAAAACAAAAACCGAAAGCAACAAATATAAAAAAAAAGTAATAATAATAATTATAATATATATCCGAGTAAAAAAAGTTACAATTGCAGAAAGTTGAATACCCTTCAATGGATCCTAAGACATAATGCTATAGATCATATACACTATAGATCAATATATGATGTGTATTACCTTTCAATTTATTAGAATTATATAAGCTCCATGTTGTAGTATTTATTGATCATTTCTGATTATTGCTTCAGCATTCTGTATTCAATGAAATATTTGATTAAGATTTATATTTTGAAAACTAGGTCAAGTTTTGATAATGTAGCTTCTGAACATGACGCTAAATTGAGTTTGATGTTGATATAAAATATATTGAACAAACTTCATATATAATGTAAGCCTATCTTCTTTTTGCTATATATATTGAGAGAGAGAGAGAGAGATACTATCTAACTATGGGATTTATCGTCTATAGATTGGTCTGGCTTTTTATATATCGAATCATCTATCTAGCTATCCTTATACCTATTTACTTGGCTGTCCATAGAATGATTTAACTCTATCCATTTATAGATTTATTTCTATATATCTCCATGTATTGGTAATATTGTCTTCTTTGAATCTATCTATGAATCTATAAAATGAACTATCCTGTTTCTATATATAGCTCATGTATCTATGTAATTGATGAGTTATCAAGATATATAGATATTTAGCTATCTCTCTCTCTCTCTCTACCTCGTATCTCTTACCTGGGAATCAATCTCTCTCTTTCTCTGATTCTATATGTCTCTATCTTTGTCTGACTCTCTTACTACCTCTCTCTCTTTCCCTCTCTCTCTCTCGCTCTTTCTCTATATTACTCTTTCCGTAACTCTCTACCCCTTCCTCTTTCTCGCTCTCTCCCTCGCTGTTACTCTTCCCTTTTCTCTCTAGGGCTCTTCTATTTATCTGTTTTAATCCATTTATATAACTCGCTCTCTTTTTTCTCTCCATCTTTTGTGTCTCTATTTGCCACTCTCTCTCTCTCTCTCTCTTTCTCTCACTCCATACATACATACATCAATACAGATCATCGCCTTAAACCTATTTACGCATGCAAACACTGGATGATGTCGCAAAAGACCTCCAACAGTCGTGACACACTTGCGAGCTACGTATACCCTAAAAAACGATCAAAACTGAAACAAAAAGCTCGATTAAAATTCCTGGCAGGCTTCGACTTTGGCAGCTACCAAAATGACGAAGAAGAAGAAGAAAACTAAAAGCAAAATAAACAAAATGCAATTTGAAGTAATGAAAAAAAATAATACAAAAATGTTGATTGTTAAAACAAATTTGCAATGCTTTTTGAAAGTGTTTTTTATTCGTTTCACTACTATATATAAAGATATATATATATATATTTGTATATGTCTGTGTGTATATATAAGTATAAATATCTATTTTAATTTGTTTTCGGCACGCATGCGCCACTGTGCAAGGCAGTTAGAGTGAAAGACAGGCGACGGCGCAGATGGAGTCGTAGTAGTAGTAACATTGGTCAAACTTGTATAATTCTGCTATACTCAGAGCGAAGAGAGCTTGAGATAGACATCAATGTGTATATAGCATTAGACAGTCGATAATAGTCTTCACCAAGAGTCATTCGATCTGCTTATGTTAATAATAAATGAACAATTCTGAAATGGTTATAGTTTATACGTATATAAACTATTAGGCTGTTCCCTCTGTACTCTCTAGCTGTCAATGAGAACATTTGCAACATGTTCCAAATAAATGCTCTATTGCGAACTTTAGTCATTTCAATAGAATGTTATCGCCTCGTAATGCTGCTAATCCATTCGTATTCTTATGCTCACTGAGCCAACGTGACATTCGTGACATTTTTTAGAAACTTCTATTCTATACACACATACATACACATACTTATATATATATATATGTATGTATAAATAAATATATATATATATATATATATATATGCATTTGTATATGTATGTATATATGCATGTATGCATATATCCAGCAAGCATATCGGGCCTTATCGAGCGACTTCTCAAAGCAAAACCCTACAAAGCATTCGAGCTGCGCACCTGTCTCAATGCAATTTGGCAGCTCGTTGTGAACTGATTGTCTAAAGCAATTGACGTCTTACAAAAAAAAAAAAAAAAAAAAAAAAAAAAAAAAAAAAAAACCGTAGACAAAGGGATGCTATCGACTAGCAAGCTACCCTGCACTCGTCCAATACATTAACACGATTGATTTCGAAAAGTTCTTAAATTAGAAAATCTGTCAACGTTCCAAGCCGCTACAGCCATACGCAGCTGAATGGAACATTTCGAACTCAGTTTCGAGTTCGAAAACGTATCATTCTCGAAAATCGAACAAAATTGAAATGTTATCTATTTAATATCAGCCCGCATATACCCTGTTCGCATATTTTCAATGTGCTCAGGGTATACAAAACAACAATAGCTGGCAGAAGTAGAAGAAGTAAACAACAGAAGAAGAAGAAGAAGAAGAAGAAGAAGAAGAAGAAAACCCAAATGCAACTTGAAAGTGGCACAAAGCAATTTGAACGCTGAATCGAGCGTTAAGTTTTTCAACTGCAATTGCAGAAAGAAGAAAAAAAAAAAACTAAAGTCGAGAATAATAAAACTGAAAATGAAAATGAAAAACAATCGAAATAGCAATTATAATTGGTACACAATTCAATTTGAAGACTTTTTTCTGTGTGGGCAATTTCGAAATGAAATGCAGAATTTTTGCAATTGAGCAATCGAAATATGTTGCAAATGAATTCGGGGTGAGAATGTTACAAATATGGGAAAGTGAGGAAGGTGTGGAAGGTGTTACAGATGGTCTCACTATACCAAATTTTGTTGACTGAAGTAACTGAATTAACTGAAGTTTGATATGAATCTGCATCGGTTTTCTTGGAAATTATAAATTGTTCTGTAAATAGCAAAACTTCAACTTTGTAGAGGTGTAAAGGCTGAGGGAAGTGAGAAGCGAGAAGCGGGAACTGGTTTAGATGTAGAACTATATACAGCTGTGTTCATAAAAATAGTAGTGCAACTAAAATGCTGGACAGCAACATTTTGTGATAAACATAATATTTTGAAAACACTTTGAATAAATATAAAAATATTTGTAGATATATGTTAATCTTAATACTCGTTTAAATTTAAAAAAAAAAAAAAAAAAACATATCAGTCCCACTACTATTTTTATGAACACAGCGTTTGTATCAGATAGGTATTCATATATATATACATATACATATCAGATATACATATATGTACATATAGTTCTTCACTTTGCTATTCATACATAATTCACATTTGCTAATTCGAACGTTAGAAAAACGATTAAAGCGACACCTAGTGGCAGAAAACGCATTCTTAACATGAGTGCCATAAAAGCAGCTTGTGTGTGTTCGTGTACGCGCGCGTGTGTGTGTGTGTGTGTGTGTGTGTGTGTGTGTGTGGCTGAGTGTGTGTGGTCCACAGAAAGCTGCTCGATAGTTTGCATAATGAGAGGCGCTTCATTAACATGAGAAAGCGCCGAGAGGCGTACGAAATGCGGTAATCTATCTGGTAATAGGCGATAAAGCGACCCATTAAAATCAAAGAAAACAACAAATTTACAACACTTAAGATAAACGACAAATATAATGTGCAAAGGCAACGAAATAATAATAATAATATTATTATAATAATAAAAGAGGAAAATAAAAAAAAAATCAGTCAGCAGCTAAGTTGGCCAATAAAACACGGCCCTAAATCAAATATCCACTTGAATGGCTTATAAAAACGAGCGAGAGAAAGAGAGTGAGAGTGAGAGAGAGAGAGAGACAGCAAATAACAACAACAACAACAACTGTGAAAAGCGTGTGAAAATTGCAGATCTATGGGGGCTTGCAAGAGGCGGAGAGACCGTGGGCAATATTACCTCATCAAATTCCATATGCGATTATTACAATGCGATGCGATGCGCTGTGACGTATGCGCGACATGCGATTTATGCCAACAATTGTATGGCTATAACTATAGATATATCTATGTATAAAGTCCATCATAATTATTAAGCCTAAGTTGATTAAATTATCAAATATAAATACCAAATCGCATTAAGTGAAAAACGGGCCGCTAAAGTGAGGAAATGCAGAGCATAGATAGATAGATAGATAGATAGATAGATAGATAGATAGATAGATAGATATAGATTCGTTTTAGACCATATCTACTTTAGATCTACTACAACTAGATCTATATTTTTGATGTATTTCATTGTGTATATAGAACTTTTATAGCTCTAGTCGAAGTGTCTCGTAACTCTATATAAACTTTCGTTTTTAGCCTGTATAAGAATGAGCTAGGGCTCAGCTTTTCGATGAATGCCTGTCTGCTTCTTATATTTGAAATTTTCTTTTAAAATTTTTCTCGCATAGTTAAGATTATCTAACCGTTAAGTTGAGCTTGACATTCCTATAGCAGTTGCTCCACATAGATCTATGTGACGATTTGATTAAGCCAATGCCAGACTCGCAGCTCGCGATTCTCGTTGCCTCACAGTTTCTCGACAGTGGCTGGCATAAGTCAACTGACAGCTGTCATCTCGAGTCTTGAATCTTTTCACATTTGTCATCCGCCCCGTTGTGCCGTCATCGTCAACGCCCGCGCTTAGCTCACCTCACGAATGATCTAATCTTCAGACACGCTGACAAGAAAGAAAAGCGCATTAGCATATGCTCTACACTAACAGAATACAAACGAGTATATATAGGTTATATCTAGTTGAAGAGCTTCTAATCTCAATCTACAGACTGTATGGGGGTATAAAGAGGCTTACGAACTAGTTCATTGATATACATACATATATAAATTGTTGGAATTGCTGATGGATTGAAAGAGCTATAAAGCCAATTGAAGATGTGGAAAAACTTTATTCTCTAGCAACTTTAGAATGAATTGTGATCAAATCACAGTTTGGCAATCACTTCATATACTCTATAGATATATATATATATATATATATATATAGTCTAAGGTTATAAATTGTGGGTGGAACTATTACAATTAACTTTTCATTTTATTTATTTTTGTGAATGCGAAGACAACACAGACAACGTTGTTATTGTTGTTGTTGCGAGTAAACGAATCGAAGAGTTCAGCGAACTTGGTGAAAATTGCTGAGTGTTTATTGCCCATGATCATGATCATGATCATGATCAGGTCTACCACAATGATGATCATGACAATGATGATGTTGTTGATCAGTTTGCTTTGGGCAATAAGTAAACAGCAGCAGCATCATCAGCAGCTGCAGCAGTAGCAGCATCAGGCGCATTAGCACTGTCATTATCATCATCATTATCATCATCGTTGTCATTTAAACAAATTTTTTCATATTAGTAGCAGTATTAGTAGCAGTATTAGTAGTAGTATTAGTAGTAGTATTAGTAGTAGTATTAGTAGTAGTATTAGTAGTAGTATTAGTAGTAGTATTAGTAGTAGTATTAGTAGTAGTATTAGTAGTAGTATTAGTAGTAGTATTAGTAGTAGTATTAGTAGTAGTATTAGTAGTAGTATTAGTAGTAGTATTAGTAGTAGTATTAGTAGTAGTATTAGTAGTAGTATTAGTAGTAGTATTAGTAGTAGTATTAGTAGTAGTATTAGTAGTAGTATTAGTAGTAGTATTAGTAGTAGTATTAGTAGTAGTATTAGTAGTAGTATTAGTAGTAGTATTAGTAGTAGTATTAGTAGTAGTATTAGTAGTAGTATTAGTAGTAGTATTAGTAGTAGTATTAGTAGTAGTATTAGTAGTAGTATTAGTAGTAGTATTAGTAGTAGTATTAGTAGTAGTATTAGTAGTAGTATTAGTAGTAGTATTAGTAGTAGTATTAGTAGTAGTATTAGTAGTAGTATTAGTAGTAGTATTAGTAGTTGTAGTATTAATGGTAGTATGGGTTTCAGTATTAGTATTGGTTTCAGTATTTGTGTTAGTATTAGCATTAGTGTTAGTATTAGTATTAGTGAGAGTTTAAGTATTAGTATTAGTATTTTAGCATGATTTGTGTGTGAGTGAAGCTCTTGTATTTGGTCACGTTTTTATTGGGGGATCGTAGGAAACGAAAACCCTGAGACGACGTGACAACTTTAAGCCTAGACAGAGACAGATATAGAAGCATATAGAGAAAGAGAAAGAGAAACAAATGCTTAAACTGGAAACTATATTGAAATGCATAACATTAAGCCACCTACACAACGAGCGAGTGAACAAAAGAGAGAGAGAGAGCGAGAGAGAATAATAGAGAGAGAGAGAGAGAGAGAGAGAGAGAGCTATTGGCCAAAATGTCAAAAAAAAGTTTTGCATATTTTCACTTTGTTTTTAGTTTTCTGTATCTGGATACAGATATTTAAATATCTCAATATTTGGGTCACATCAATTGCTTTGAAGGCGTTCCAGAGGGCGTTGGGTAAGCCAAGGAGGGAGTGGAGCGAGGGCCGGTTGAGCCAAATTAGCACTCTCGCACAGTCGCTGCTGGCGATGCGTGTCCAAAATGTGTTAAACAGAAAGAAATCGCCAAACGAGCCCGAAACTCAAAAACAAAACACAAAAAAAAAAAACAAACAGCAAAAAAATACGCTGAGTTATGCGACTACGAAAGATACTTGTACTACTTATACACACCTCTAAATACATACATATATATCTATCCGTATATATATATATATATATATATATATATATACATAGATATACATTCATATATATTTACATATATGTTTTGTAAAAAGTTGATTTTTGCTGCCAACTGGTCGAGAGCTTCACTTGAATGCGGCCCATTGGCACCTGTTTGGCATACCCTGTAGCACGATCAAAACTAATGGGTATATCTAGATGAGTATTAGCATGGATATAGCAATAAGGATTGGTCTACTGTTCGGCTCAGTTGCTGGGTGATTTCATCAAACTGTTTAAGCACTATCGAGTGACAAGCAGCGATAATTTCACTCGTATTTGTGAAAAATAGGTGAATAATCTATCAATCAACAATAACTCGCTTGATAGTTTACAAAGCTGTTTCTAAACACAGATTTTAGACAACTTTCAGATGAAAGCTACGATTTAAACTTGATCATTGTAAGCAATTTAGTGAAATGTACATCTATTATATATAGTATATAGTGAATAATTTTAACGGATTTCAGACAATTTAGGTAAGAATATTCCATTTCAAATTGTGAAAAATAAGTGAAAAACTATGATTAAGATGAATGCAGCATGTCTAGGTGTTCTTAAAAGTTTTCTATACCTCTCTCTCTCTCTCTCTCTCTCTCTCTTTCATTCTCATTCCCTCTCCTCTTTCTTTCTCATTCTTTATCTTACTCCCTCTCTCTGTCTCTTACTATCTCTGTCTAGCTCTCTCTCACTCTGTCTATATTTTTCTTTCTCTCCCTCTCCCTCTCACTCTCTCCATCCCTTTCTCTCTCACTCCCTCTCTTGCTTTCTTTGCAGGGTATCTGTCAGCTATGCCCACTCTCTCACACACTCACACACAGACACTTAGCTTCATGACTTTGTTTTCTGGTTCCGCCGTTCAAAGCTCGAGGTGCAAATTAATTGGGCTACTTGAGTTTCATATTTCACTCATATTTCTTCTGTTTTTATTTTCATCGATTCTTTAATTAAAGCAATTAGCCAACATCGTGGAAAGAGAAGAAACCACAGAAACAAACAAAAAAAAATGCAATTGCAATTCGCGCTGGTTCGCCGAGTGTTGATTTTTCACTTTCCACGAGTTGCTTTTGTTTTTATTTCTGCATTTTTTTTGCTACAATTTTCTTTGTTGTTTTTTTTTTATTTAATAATTTTTTTTTTGCACACTTAACGAACAATTTTCGCTATTTGGCCCATTATTCAATGGAATTTCAAAGCATGGCTAAAAAAAAAATGTTATTAAAGTGGCAAAAAGCAAAATGTGGAAATCTGTATGTTTTCAATTTGGGTTGCGCTAAAATGATTAGATTAACTTGCTGTAGATAGACAGCGCTTATATAAGAAACAGAGCCGAAGACCTATCAATATTGAGATGGGCTGAGAAACTGAGCTCTTGAAGGAATCAGATTGTTTTCGAGTCAAGTTTTAAACTGCTTTCCTGCTGTGTTCATTGAAATAGTAGTGCGACTGAAAAGTTGGACAGCAAAATTCTGGGATAAACATATTTGTGCTGTCCAACATTTCAGTCGAACTACTATTTTTATGAACACAGCAGTATATATGTATGTCCAGAACTGATTGTGCATTAGCTGATGCCTACACTTACTCACATTATAGGGTATATTGTGTGAATTATGGCAAAAGCTCAACTAGTTGAAGCAACAATTGTCATGAAGGTTATTTGTGTTTCATGTCGTTTTGTTTTGTTAGCTCGCTCTGGCTTGGTCGCGTCTAATGAGACTTTAATTTATCATCAGCGTCGCATCATCGATTCGTCTGGTCTAAAAATAAAACGCCTCTGTGAAAGCTGCCATACTCTGCGTATGCGCAATATTATGATTAATAAGAAGAGACGCATAAGCATGGGAGAGCGAATTGCAGTTGGGCATATGAATATAGATATGGATAGTGGATGGTTATGGATGCGAGACAAGGCTGACATATTTGGCTTGAATGTTAAAACAACAACAGCAAAGGCAGCAATAGCAACAATTGTGCTGTTGCTGTTGCTGCTGCTGAAATAGCCACAACAAATCAGCAAATGTCGCAATTAACATATTTTATAGGTATGCACACACACACACACCTGTCTCACTGTTTGTCCGTGTGTGTGTGTGTGTGTGTGTGAGTGTGTGTTACACACCCTGCACAACATGGCTGCCATGAAGCCATAAAAACAAAAAACAAAACAAAACCAAACAAAACACGACTTTGGCAGACTTTGTGACTAATGCACGATTAGGACAAGACGCAAAGGCAACAAAACCGATTCAAGATACGAAACTTACAAGTATGTCAAAAGCGAGAGCGAGAATTAGAGGGATAGGGCGAGATAGAAAGAGAGAGAGGCAGAGAAAGATGCAGAGAGATTATTTGTTTTTAAGATAAATTCAATTACAAACTTGAAACTTCTTAGAAAGCTGTTGATAAATGATTGAATTTAAATCAATTGAATACACTGGAGAGAGGAAGAGCCAGCGAGAGTGAGTGAAAGGAAGCGGGCAAAGGAGAGTGGGAGAGAATGGGAGAGGGAGAGGAAAAGAAGGAATGTCTGACTGAGGTTTACTTTGAACCCGCATGATTTCAGCTCAAAGGGCAGTAGAAATGAAGAGAATATCTGCAGATACATTTGTATCTATTGCTAAACTACCTGTAAGCAGCTATAGGTAGATGTATATATGTATATATCTGCACAGATATTTAACAATCTAAGCTGCGCATAGCTTCTACACCGCTCAACTTTAGCCTTAGTTGCATTTGATTTGCTTAAAAGATGTATAGATAAACGCTCTAAGTAGCTCTATTGTAATATCTAGTATATTTCAATTATAGATTAAGCATTTGTGAATATATCTATCACATATGCTAAGGGAAACTCAAGCAAAATCAGTCGCAGAGCTAAAAATATTTAAGATTTGCATGTCTTATATAGAAATGTATCTTTAAAAAGTATCATTTACCTTAACTAGCTATCTATCCATATATATATATATATATATATATATATATATATATATATATATATATATATATATATATATATATATATATATATATATATATATATATATATATATATATATATATATATATATTTGTTCTATTTATGCTACATCATATTGACAGCTCTATATCTGTATGTAGACCACATATGGTACATTAACCAAAGCCCCCTTGACTGAACTCACTCACATTTGTATCTCATTTTTTATGAGTCGCCGTCAGATGAAATTAGCTCGGCTTCAAAGTGATTAAAAGCTACACTTGAACTGCCAAAGCAAAGAGTCAAGTCTCAACGCGCACTTGACTCACGCTCACAGCATTTTGGTTTCTATATCTATTGCTTTACCCATAACTCTATATTCTAGGCCAGACTTACTAATAGAAACAGAAGCTCGAGTCGTGACTTTGCTTTATTAGCTGTCTGTGTCTGTATCTTCATCTTCATCTTCATCTGTAGCTGTAGCTGTAGCTGTAGTTGTACCTGTATCTTTTAGCTGCATCTGTATCTGTAGCTTTAGCTGCATCTGTTTCTATATATGTATCCTTTAGCTGAATATGTATCTTTATTTGTAGCTGTATCTGTATCTATATCTGTATCTATATCTGTTTCTATACCTGTATCTTTTAGCTGTATCTGTATCTGTATCTCTTAGCTGCTATCTGTATCTGTATCGGTATAGCCTTTCGCTGCCCTTGCCGCCAGGCATCATTTGGTTAAGCCTGTCTCTGTCTCTCTGTCTCTCTCTTTCTCTCTTTTTCTCTTTCTTTGTATCTGTTTCCATAGACGTCGTTATCCGCAGAGAGTCGCAGACAATGACCCCAACTGTTCGCACAACAATAAGCTTTGATTTTTGTTCAGATTTACATAAAAATTAAATGAAGACGAAGAAGAGGAAGCAAAGAGAGCTTACCAATTGTTCAAACAGTTTAGATTATGTGAATATATGTCTTTGATCTTCATATATGAAATACTCGCATTATAAAATATGAAAAGGCCTCAGCTTCTTCTTTTTCTTTGTCAGACAATGAGGAGCCACTGAATAAGTGAGTGTTAAGTTCTTCGAGCATTCAGAATAAGCTGAACAATAAATAAAACGAAATAACTGCATGTTAAACTGGCTTGTAAAACTGCAGCTAGCTGTTAGCCATAACAATCGAGCAATAAAAACATATATAAAAGAATGCTATGTGTTAGACAATTAACAGGCACTTAAGTAACAAAACTGCATGTTACAGTGGCTTGTAAAGCTTTAACAGCATGTCAAGCTGTTAGACTTGTCTGTTAACTTTGATTGGCTTTTAAAGTGATTCGGTCAAGCATATAAACTCACTTAATGCGCATAATTTGTAGAATGTGAAAGATAACAGTTGTTTAATTGCTGAATAGCTGAATGGGAGATTACTGAACTTAACAAGCGCTTGTCAAGTGTTAGCTAAACATGACCAGATGTTGCCAAGAATGATAGCAATTGGCTTAATTGAGTTGAATGAGCTTAACATGAGCTTAGCTGCCAGCTAAATTTAACTGAAAGGCAACACTGGCCGCTAAGCTCTGCCCAGTTATCATTATGCAATGTGAACGAAGGTTTTACTGCCGCTGAATGTCACGTTTAATTCGAGTTATCTCAAAGCTGGACTCACATATCTCAGCATATGAAATGCTGGCCATAATTGACGAGCCCCATTCATGGTGAGATCCAATTATATATATGCATATATCTATATACTTGTATCTGAAGTGCAGAGTTATTTTGTTTAATTACAACAGCGAGATAGACAGACAGACAGACAGACCGACAGACAGACAGGCAGACAGACTGACTGACTGGCTGAGTCAGTGACTGACTGACTGATTGACTGACCATTGCTAAGCTAGTTAAGTTGGCAAGTTCAATGGACACACATAATTGAATAATTTCAATGCATTCACAATTAGCAATTAACCATTGTGAATTAGCAATTGCAACGGCAGCTTAATTAGCAACATGCTGAGCTGACAGCTCGCATCGACTAGAACCAATTCCAGTTGACATAACTGACAAGCAACATGAGTACCAATCAAGCCAACCAGCCGACAAGCAGCCTGCCTGATGCAATCTGGCTTATGCAATGCTATGCTAACGACCATTTGGCCAAAAGCTGCCACTGCAATTGGCCACAAATCAGAACTGGGTCAGCACCTGATGGCAGTTGCATTGAGCATTGAGCATTGAGCATTGAGCGCTGAGCTGAGCATTTGACCAGCAGCTAATTCAATTGATATACCGTCGAAACCGCAAGGCGGATGGAAGCCTTGGCTAAACCAGTTTCATATTCCGAAACGTTTCACATGCTAAATAAACCAAATGTGTATGCAATTGAAAATGAGACATAAAGAAAGCGGTAAGCTTCTGATTTTCGAGAACGCATTGAATGTTCCACATTCCAAACCGTTCCACATACTAAATATATTGTATAGATGTATATTATTTAGATTTATATTATATAAGAAGAGTATAAAGAAAGTTTCAGTTTTTAGAGAGCGAAGTGAGTGTTCCACATTCCAAACCATTCCATATACTAAATATATCAAATATATGTATATATATCTAGATTTCTAGTTAAAGTATGGAACATGGAATAGATAAATGATTGAAGATATACATACATTTTTATATATATATATATACGAAATGCCTTAAAGCTCGTCTTCATTTTCATGCGGAAGAGAGTGCGTCGATTTTTTTGTTTTTGTCTTCTTTGGTTTTTATTTTTGGCTGCATTTTGAGTGGGCGGACGTTAAGAAGAGCTGGGAGGAAGCGACAGTCGCGGGGGGGGGGGGGGGCGTGTCTGGGCAGGCTTTATATGTGTGTGTGCATATAATTGTTATTTAATTGCGTAACGGCAAACGTAGGCGGATGTGTGTTTAGTGCCACTGTGCGGCCAGTTTCACGCACAGTGTGGCAAAAAACAAATATGGCAAACGTCGTTTCCGCATGTCAACGAAATCAAAGTCAAACGCTGCGATGCGTTGCATTTCGGATTCAGTTGAAATGCAGCGCAAGAAGAAGAAAGTGGCAAGTGGCAGCTGAATGCCACAGAGATAGAGCAATAGAGACAGACAGAGAGAGAGAGAGAGAGAGAGAGAGAGAGAGAGAGAGGGAGTGCGCTCTAGCTGAAGATCTGTTTAGGACTGGAGCCCTGGAGCTAACGTTTCGAAAGGGCGACTTCAACTTTTACTTTGAACTGGATAAATGAGCTATGCAGCGGACAACGTTTTTGTGACGCGTGCAGTGAAATGCAAAGAAAGACAGACACGGAGAGAGAGAGGGAGACAGGGAGAGAGGGAGGGAGGGAGAAAAGCACGTAGACAACATTTATTGCCAAATGCACGAAACTTTTTGGGCTTTGGGGCTGGACACGCATCGGTAACTACGTGCGCAAACCAACTGGGTGCTGGCGTCCATATGGCGTCTATAGCCCCGCACACACACACGCACACACACACGCACACACACACGCACACACACACGCACACACACACTCACACACTTACCTGCCTAGCCCCTATATGGTCTGTAACTTTTAGTTTTCAAGTGAAGACGTTTACTGTGCTGCAGTTCGACTGGCTTGAGGGAGGTAGGGCATGGGCGGCAGAGTGAAGTAAGCGTAGCTGCAGCTGTGGGTGGCAGCAGGGTGGGGGGCAGGGGTAGGGGCAGCCATGTCTATGACCATGTCGACGAGGGAGCGTCGAAATTGTAAAAAATTGGAAGAAAAACGCGCAATAATTAAGCGAATCAAATGTGAAGCAAAAGCCAAGAGCTGCACAAAACGGCGATAAATACAGATTAGGATATATACATATACATAGATATAGAAAATATAGCGAGACTAAGCGCTACTCTGTGAAGCCTAGCAAACTGTGCTATAACTAGGGAAACATCGATATTTATGGATTTACTATATATTTATGTATACAATAAATATATTATATCTTAATTCAATTTTTTTTTTAAATATTGTTTTTAACAATAAATTTAGTTGTCGTTCATGTACATAGCTTTGTACATAAGAATAGTAGTGCACTACTATTTTCATGAACACAATTGTATATACATACACTTATGTCTACCAGCATACCCCACTGCCAATGCATACAGGGTATAAGTATAAAATAGAAATTTTAAAAAAGAAAGAAAAAAAAACGTCGTTTGCTTTAGATGTAACTTGATGCGTTTGCTGTTGTTGTTGTTGTTTTGTTGTCGTTGCACATAGCTCAACGTATAATTAAAGTGAAAATGCGTCAATATATATATATATATATATATATATATATATGTATATAGATATGTATGTATGTATATGTGTATAGATAAAGATCTGCAGATGTATAGTAAAGTTAGTCAGTTAACAACTGAACTGCCGCCGCTTGGCTGCAGCTCGAGTTTATTTTTAGATATTATATATCTATGGCTTAAGATATCATGTCATATGATATGATACGATATGTTATGATATATGTTAGATATGCTCGTCTTTTGCACAATCCAGTGCAATGCACTTGGCTGGAATGCAACTACAAGCAAGAAAAATCAATTGATGTAGACAACAATCGAAGTGATGGAAGGAATCAGGCAAGAAAAAGTTGATCAAATTACCAAATTATATAATAAAGATATAGATAGATAGATATATACATAGATCAGTTGAGATGGTATATATCAACTGTCTAGCTATATTTCTATATATATAAATATATATCTTACAGTAAAGACTGAAGCTAGCTACCTCTAACCATATAAATCTAATCATAACAGACATAGAGAGAGAGAGAGAGAGAGAGAGAGAGAGAGAGAGTGAGCGAGCGAGCGAGACAGCGCCAATTCTAATGTATTCCATTTCTTTTGCACTTGCAGCAATGTCATAATGGAGCCAATGACTATGTTGGTATTGGCCTTCCAGCTGCTGGCGCTCTTCTCGATAGCCGGCGCGCTGTTGATCTATTTGATATGCAAGGTGCGTGAGGAGAGCCAGGTGGGCAATGGCGAGCTGCCGGCCAGCCGTGTGGTGCTGGTGACGAGCGCCGATACGGCGCTGGGCCTGCAGCTGTGCACGTATCTGGCGAACAAGGGCTGTCGCGTCTTTGCCGGCATGAAGGAGGCACGCGATTCGCTGCCCGCCAAACTGCTCTGCGGCTGGATGAAGATACGCGAGTACAGCGAGGAGCCCATCAGTGGCACGATTATACCCATGCGCCTGGACGTCACCCGGGAGGATGTGCTGCGAGAGGCAACCATTGCGATGGGCGCCCATCTGAATGCGAACGAGCGCGGCATTGCGGCGGTCATCAATACCAGCGGCAGCGTCTATCGCGGACGTGTCGAGTCCCAGGATGTGCAGCAGTGGGAGCACATGCTCAAGACCAATATTCTGGGCACGCTGCGCGTGGCCAAGGCTTTTGTGGGCTTGCTGCGGCCGACGCGCGGTCGCCTACTCTACCTGGGCGGCAGCAGTGCCGGCGCCAGCATGGGCGGCGATGGCCTCGTCGCCTTCAATGCATCACGCGTCGCCGTCGAAAAGTGTGCCGAGGAGCTGCGCAAGGAGCTGCAGCCATATGGCGTTAGCATCGTTGCCCTGGACACCTGTGGCATGACCGCCGAGTCGCTCTACAAGGCACCCGTGGCGCAGAGTAAGTAGACGCCCATACAATCAATATCTAACTGGTAATCTTATGGCCTGTTTTCATCTCTTCATCTGCTAGCCATGTCCCAGTGCCCGGGTGCACCCACGCAGTACACGGCCGATGTGCTTAGCTCCAGTGCCCTGCAGATGATCGAGCGAGCGCTTTGGGACTTTGTGCCGCAGCAGCGCTATGCGCTGCTCTCCCATAACAAGTATCAATTCACGTTGCCATGCCGCTCCTCCCTGCGTCTACATCGCGCCAGCAGTGAGGCCGCCACGCAGTCCGTCTAGATAGAGGAGCCAACAGAGAGAGAGAGAGAGAGAGAGAGAAGGGATAATAGAGAGAGAAAGAAAGTTGATGGAGCTATATGTCAACCTGGGCATGGATCGCAGCTTATATACTTATACAATACTTTTTCTGTACATACGTATAAAACACACACACAACTACAGACAGACACAAACACACAGCTACACACATATACAAAATCGTTTAACATTGTATTCAGTTATCTATAATCTATATACGCCCAACTGTTTTAACATTTTTTTAATGTTTATATATTTAATATTTTTTGTGCCCTTTTTTATATAAAGATATATAAATATATATATACACAAACATATATATATATATACATACATATACATATATATATATATATATATATATATATATATATATATATATATATATATACATATTATATATATATATATATATATATATATATATATATATATATATATATATATATATATATATATATATATATATATATATATATATATATATATATATATATATATATAAATATATAATAAATATATATCTTCATATGTGCAACAAAACAAACATCAAAATATACATACATACATTTATATATATATATATATATATGTGTAAAGTTTGTAATTATTATATATTTGAGTTTTGTTTGTCGATTGCCGTCGACTGATTCTATTCGTATCTGGAAATGAAATCGTAGCGCAGCACCGAGGCACTGTAGATCTCTCCGGCACGCGCCTGCATTTTGTCCGCTGTGCGTCCTGGCAAATGGATGAGCACATCGGCACCGACAATGCTCTGCAATCGGCTGCTGATCTGAAATGGTTGTCTCAATTAGTTTGGATTTCGTTGCTTTTCCTTGATGAGCTGATTTTACCTGATCCCCATTGACGCTGGCATGCAGCTGGCCATTGATGCTGGTCACCGAGGCGCGCACATATTCAGGACGGCTATCCAGATCGATGGCCTCATTGAGCAGCTGTAAAATAGTTAATGGGGATTATGACGTTGGCTTAAAGATGAAACGCAAGATATTGGACTAGAGTAGAATCTGCTCATTCAATATGAGTTAATCGATACTAGTTGAAAAGTTCTTAAAACAGACAATTAAATCTTTATCAATGATATAGATGCCATATTATGCACAGATCGCATTCACAATTCAAGTTCTCATTCTGCAAAGAGAGCCAACTCAATGAAATATGAATATAAGATAACATAAATTGCCTAGATAAAGTGTTTCGAGCATAATTTGCTTTCATTTCTTATGAATTCATGTTAGGCCAGTTTATCAGCAACATTTATCTATGGCTACATCATAACTAGACGCCTCTAATCTACATTTTAGCTAAGTTTGCCACATTTATACGTATATTTGTTTATGCTTTTAAAGCATTGACGCGATAGCAAATCACAAAACAAAAAAAAAAAAAAAAACTAAAAGAAAATGTTGAAATATTTAAAGAGTGTCTTTTGAAGTGTCTCTTATCACATTTTCGAAGAGGCTCCAAAGAGATTACGCTGGCGCGTCATTTCAATGCAATGCTCACAGATATAAACACATAAACAGAACTATATAAATATATATATATAGTTATATATATTTATATATATATATATATATATATATATATATATATATATATATATATATATATATATATATATATATATATATATATATATATATATATATATATATATATATATATATATATATATATATATATATATATATATATATATATATATATATATATATATATATATATATATATATATATATGAACTGATTGATCGATTCCAATCATCTGTCATAGTTGAAGCGCATAAACTAATCTAACATACTTCGCATTGGGGACAAGTCAATAACCACATATACAAATTGAACAGCAGATAAGTTGAGGAATTTCACAACGTGTTCTAGAAGCCGGTTTTTCACTTACTGTCACATTGATTAGGGGCAGGGGGCATTTGGCACGTTCCCAGCCATCGGCCCAGCGGATGGCGGGCAAGGCGAACAGATGGAATGTAACAAAGGCGGACACCGGATTGCCGGGCAAGCCAAAGAAATATTTGTTCGATCTGCTGGCAAAAGTCATCGGTTTGCTGCAGATACAGATTTCAGTTAGATTAAGTCTTCATTATGAATGTGTATTGGACCAACCCGGGTTTCATGTTGACGCGCCCGAAATGCAATTTAAATTGTAGTTCCTCCAGCGCCGGCTTGATATAGTCCTTGTCGCCCATCGAGACGCCGCCACTGCAAATGACAAAGTCCACAGTGTCAAACAGATTGGATAAGCTGCTTTTGATGGTGGCCAAGCTGTGAGGTGATTGAATTAGTTTCTTGATCTATTAAGTCTATATAGCTATGATCACCCACTCATCGCCCAGCACAAGCTGCTGCATGCAATCATAGCCAAAGTAGAGCAATAGCTCCTCCAGCATTGTTGTATTCGAATCATAGATTTTGCCAGCCACTGCCGGCTGTTGTGGTGCCAGCAGCTCGCTGCCGGTTGAGATGATGCCCACTTTAGGCTTTCGTTGCTGCTGCTGAACGCCAACGGAGGCCAGCAAAGATTTGTAGACAACGGGCGAATGATCCGCAGCTGGAAACACCTTGTCGCCCTTCCGCAAGTCGTAGCCAACGGGACTACCACAAATGGAATAAAATGAATATAGCCAAAAATAAAATGGATCAATTCATCATGTTTTACCGTATATCCAGGCCGGCTTTTGGTTCGACCAGTATATCAACAAGACTCTCTTCGCCATATTTGTCGCGCTGCAACAGTCTAGTGTCCTCTACCTGGACAACACAGTCCGCATGCGTCGGTAGCGGCGCGCCCGTATTTATCTTGAAGCACTCGTCCTCCTGCAACGGATGTTCATTAACCTGCAGTGCAAATAAAATTATTAATAAACAACAAGTGATGAATATTGATTATTTAGACCTTGTCACCGGCAGCAATACAATCCACGACACGTTTGGTGCCCGGAAAGCCAGTCGACTTCATTGCATAGCCATCCTTAATGGACGCCCGAAAGGGTGGTATATTGACTGGTGAGAGCAACAGGTCCATTTGCTGTTTGGTCACATTGCTGCGCTGCACCACGCCTAGTATAGTATCCAGTGCCTGATTGACCGGAAGCATGGGAAACGGCGAATTGCGATCGACATCGTTGCCAGCACCCGTCTTGTGCGGACAGACGTGATCGCATTTCAGAAGCGTAGGCAATGCAGCCACGCCTTGGACTGTGCCTTGAACCTCGGCATGCGTTCGCTGCACTAGCGCCACATTGTTGCCAATCAGATGGAGGGCATGTGGTAACAGTTCGCGTACTGCCTCGAAACATTCGACCACAGCCTTCTCGCTGCCTGGAAAGTTCAGGACGAGCGTTTTGCCGGCAATGCCGCAAACACCGCGCGACAAGGCAGCAAATTTGGTCTTTTTCAGCGAGGTCAAGGCGATAGCCAAGGTCAACTGATTGCAGTCTTTGTCGAGCAGTGGTTTCGTCGCCTCCGGCGTAACATCACGCGGAGCAAAGCCCGTGCCGCCAGTTGTAATTACGACGCGCACATCGTCTCGATCGATCCATTTGCGCAGTTCGCGCTGTATCAGATCACGCTCGTCGGGCAACACGGCGGCTATCACTTGCGAATTGTCAAAGGATTCGGCAATTAGCGCCATCAAACGTGGCCCACTGCGATCCTTTACCGGCTCATGGTAACAGGTGTCACTAACTGTAATCGCAATCGAATTGTAGATGGGGGACTTGCCGGCTATTTGAATATGGCTTACTTGTCAAGACTCCGAACGTAATCGACTCCATGACTACATTTATATAATGTGAGTGAGTACGCAGCGCTTGTTGTTTTCAATTAAATTGTTTAATATAGCGTTTAGCACTCGCTGAAATAAATTTCCGATTGCTTTAGCCGTTTTGAGTGGCAAGTGTGTACACACTGATAAATTCTGGTTTGAAATGCAAATTGCATTTGCTCAGAGATATATTTATTTACATTTATATAATTAACATCTGACTTTTATTAGTGAACTTGGTTTTACAAAACTTAATCCTTATTGTTTATTAAAAAGTTTTGAAGTTCGTCAAAAGTATTTTTTGACCGCTTTGACCGTTTTGAGAGGCAAGGCTTTTGTACATTTTTAGCACTTTTTTTTGTATATACAAAACTGAGTGTGTACACACGGATTTTTCGCCGTTTGAAATTCGCAACTTGAATAAATTTTACATATTTATTATGTATGTATGTACATATGTATGTACGTGTATATATAGTGTACAGCCGGCATAATGCTAATGCTTATGTTTTATTTACACTACAATATAACGATACAAAAAAAGAATATTTAGCGTAACAATAAACTGAACGTTATTCCTCACTGGCCATTTTCATTTGGTCGGAATTTCCTTGGCACGTTCTTCCATTAGCGGATCGTAGCCAGATGCCATTTTCTCTTTGAACTGTTCATATGTGCGTTTACGGTCAAAGTGTTTCACCCACTGTCCGGGACAACCTTGCTCGAATGCTTTACGCATTTTCTGGCAGGCACTTGGCACCTTCTCACCGCTTGTTGAGCTATGCTTGGGTGCATTCTCGTCCAGACACTTCCAGAATTCGTCACGCATAGCCCAGCACTTGGCTCGTTCCGCTTTGTCGGGGAAACTCATTTTTGGCAGTGGTTAAAATATTGCTGACTTTTTGTTGACTTTGATTCCAGTGCCGCCTGTCAGGCTTTCCTTTTCGCCTGTCGGATGTTGCGGCCAATAAGCACTGTCTCTTCGCGCCCTAGTTGGCCAGTCAGTATGCCTATTCATCAACAATTCAAATTGTGTTAAATGTTATTTATTGTTCAACAAATTCATCAAAACCAACCTCAAAATTACAAAACATACAACTGCCGAAACAGTGTGCCCAGACTTTAAGTAACCCACAACAGCTGATTGCAAAAAAAATAAAATAAACTGAAGAAACATTTAACACAGCGTTGCCTCGGAAATATTGGCGCTACAATTCAAATAATTGCTCGTTACAAATTTGGATAATAAAACACAAATATTACGGTTGTATTACAATTTATTTGATTTAATATATCAATGACTTATATTTAACATTATTGGTATTAAATTTCAACTAATCTGTAAGGTGAACTACTTAAACAAATTGTATATATTTATAAAAATGTAATTTTTTCTTCAAAAAAAAAAATAAAATAAAACTAAAAAGTAAACAAAACAAAACAAAACAAAACAATCGCAGACGGATAACAATAATAATAATGAGTGGTGACTACTTAAATTCTAAATGGTGTGCATCGAAACCGTTATACATATACTATATGTAAATGTAGCTTAAATGTTATACAAATTACGTATAGAAAATGCTGTCCAAGTGCAAGTGAGAGCGCAATAAATGCTCCGTTAATTGGACTCTAAAACACCTATGCCTAAATATTATATATATGTATATTTATTATTATTATTATAATTATGTTTTTTTTTTTAATTGTGTGCATAGACACAATTTAAGTGAACCCTAGGAACACTGCAAATCTCAATGCGATGAAAATGTTTGTGTTCTCTCTGGCTGTTAACATTCATGTTACAGCAATAAAAAATATATGTTATTAGTTTATAATATGTATGTAGATCGTATAACTAAGCTGGTGTGTGTGTGTGTTTGTGTGTGCATGTGTGGTATTACATTTCAGCAGTGATAACTTATATATATTCATATTCCTAGTGTATATACATACAAACATATAGACATTAGATGCACAGATCCACACATAAGTATATGTATATATTTATATATTTATATATGCATGTATGTAATGTATATATGTATGTGTTTACCATATGAATATTTAAATATTATAAATTTCTTACTAACTGTTGATGTGATTCGTTAGACGCAAAGATATGATTGGAACTGAAATGAATGAAGTGTAGTTCACATCTAAAAATGCATTGCAGTCAATGTTTGTTTTGTTTTTTTTTTTTTTTTGTTATTATTATTATTATTATTAATATATTGTGTTCTATTCCTGTAGTACCATGTCTAGCCATAGTAGCCCCTGCACTACTATTAAGTTGGGCGTCTAGTGGGTATCTTTGAAAGCTTTTCCAGGCACTTGTGGCTAACGAGCGCAAAGCTTAATTTGGCCAATTACAGTTACTGCTAACACAGTTAACAGTAACAGCGCTGCTTTGCTGTTAAGACTATGAACAAAACACGGCATAGTTCTCAATAGGCGACGGGCAAATACAATTACAATAGACTGTGTGTGCATACATATATGTATATATATATATATATATATATATATATATATATATATATATATATATATATATATATATATATATATATATATATATATATATATATATATATATATATATATATATATATATATATATATATATATATATATATATATATATATATATATATATATATATATATATATATATATATATATATATATATATATATATATATATATATATATATATATATATATATATATATATATATATATATATATATATATATATATATATATATATATATATATATATATATATATATATATATATATATATACATATATATATATATGTGTGTGTGTGTGTGTATGTGTATGTGTTTGTGTAAAACATGTTTTAACTACTATCAGTACCGTATTAAGCACAAACATACATTACAATTACAATTCCGATATTGTTATGAATTACATATAAATATTATTATTTTTTAAACTTTTTTTATTTAATTTTTTTTTTGCTTTTACTCGTGCTTTTTTGCTTTTTACTAAAGCAATTTTGCTAGACATGCATAAAACGATATTTTTTGTTGGGTTCACAATAACATGTGTGTGTGTGTGTGTGTGTGTATGTGTATTGTCGCTATTGTTTATTTGTTATTGCTAATTGCCTGCCTTGAAACTTGCTCAATGATGCCAAACTATATGTATATCCGATATATAAAATACATATAATTTTATGTACCTATGTTATTTGCTTGCTTTGACTAGTTACAAATTCTTAGCATTTCATTTATCTTGATCGCACAAATATATATTATATTTATATAATATAATTTAGATGCGTATATGTATGTATATACAAATATATGTATATATATACATATATACTTATAAGTATATTATGTATATAAGTTTGTTTAAACATTCTGTATTGCACAATGTGACATGCAGCTTAATATTGGACCGAAAATTCAAAATCAACATAAAATGTAAATACATAATTATCGCATAAAAACAAATGCACAATAAAAACAAAGTAATTTATAGATATAGATATATATAGATACATACGTATATATTTATATTTATATATACGTATTTATATATATGTATATATATATATATATATATAGAGCTGTATACATATATAAATGATAACTAAATAAAAAGCCATGAAACATTTGGCAGTCGAGGACCAACAGCAACAAAAATCAAACCAAATATATGAATGCAACAAAAACTTCTAAAGTTGTTGTCATACTTTGTTGATTGTTGTTGCTCTTGGAACTGATTTTGATTTTCTAGATATATATATATATATATATATATATATATATATATATATATATATATATATATATATATATATATATATATATATATATATATATATATATATATATATTTGTTATATATAGTATGTATGTGTATGGCGCTCTTCAGTTTGTGATGCTTGGCAACTTGGCTTGGCCAAGAGAGTTACTGTCTCCGTCTCAATTTCTGTCTCTGTCTCTATCTCCTTCTCAATCCATATTGTGTACATGTATGTGTGTATGTGTATGTATATTTATGTGTGTGTGTGTGTGTGTGTGTGATTTGGTATTGGAATCTTTTAGTTACCGCTGTTATACTACAGCTGTCATAAACTACAGTCTCGATGGCTTCTTGACTTGCTGCTGCTGCTGCTGTTCCAGTCCTTCGGCAGGCCCCTCGCCAGCTGTTGGCGATGCATTCAAACTGGACGGTGTTTCTACTGCGTATTTGCAGGAGGCTGTTAGACATTTACAGCCGGCACCGCCACGCTGACTGTTGCGTTGTTCGGCGCGCCAGAACTTCTCGCCATAATCATAGCTACAAATAGAACAAAAAGTCAATAACAATTGAAAAGTTCATGGACTGTGCACACCACCCACCAGATCTCTTCGCCAGCATCGATGTCGCGACAGGCGAAGAAGGCGATTTTCGGAAAGCGGTAGTCTTGGTGCTCATAAAACACTCGCACGGGCAGTATATTCGGTTCGCATGAATGATTGAAGAAACGACTTATATTGCCATAGTAGTTGGCATCGATGCAATGTCCATGATCCAGATCAAAGTAGTAGGTGTCGTCGGTGCGTCGATTTGCCTCATGGGCCGTCAGTATCTCGCCCGTGTATCTGGCGACAAAAGTGCCCTTGGGCACATTAGCCAAGGCACGAACGCCCCAGCCCTTTGTCTGCTCCTCACACTCAACAATCTGAAGCGGAATCCTAGTGCCATTCTGTACGACGCGATTCTTGCAAGACAACTGCAATTGGAGAGAAATTAGTGAATTCGTTTCATCATTGACAACTTTGGCATCTGCTTTACCTGATTACAGCCGCAGACATCGTTGCACTCAAATATTACCGCCGGATCGTCGTAGTTGAAGTCACAATTCAAACGACTCTCCGCCGTATACCAATTCTGTAAGGACGCTCCATTGCATTGACACTGATCGCCTATGCAGCTGTCCAAGCACGAGCAGATGCGCATCTGTGAGACGCGTCGATCGATCTGCACCGAATTCTGTAGTATAATGCAATTTACTATGTATTTGAAATCTGGCCACATTAGAGCATCGGCCTCGTCCTCATGCTCCGACATGGTCAATTCGTTGCGCACTGCCTGTATGGGTCGAATTTCACGTCCATTTGAGGCATCAGCACAGACGACACGATTGCGTAGTCCCAGTGGTCGAAAGCTGCGCATCTGCATGTTGAAGCCAACAGTGCGACCGCATTCGGAATCCTCGTTCGGTATGCAATCAAAGGGCAATTGCTCTGCCTTATTCTTGATCATGAGATCGGCTCCGTTTGCGATCAATGCGATGCACATCCGAGTCACCGAATGACGGCAAGCAATGTGACTACCAGAGAGTGTTCAATGAATTATCAATTGAGCTGAAATTGCATGTTTCGTTCTACTCACAGCGGTGTATCGCCCTCCACATTCTGCACATTGCAATCGACGCCCGCCTGCAGCAGCACCGTTATCGTCTCCAATCCATCGTTGTGCAACGTTGACCAGTGCAGCACCGTGTTGTTGTCATTGTCGCATATATTCGGATCGGCGCCATTATTAAGCAGCAGACTGTCAAGTATGAAATCAAAAGCAACAAATAATAAATTTACATTGGATGAAAACTAGAAATGCCTACGCAAACACATCAACAAGGAATCAACTGTTCCCATGCTGCTGTTCAGTGTTGATCTGAACAACTGTTAACATGATTCACCGCTGTTCGATGCATTTTAAGTTCTGTTAGCAGCGCCTAACATGATGAGCAGCTGTTAATGTCTACAATTACTAATTAGATCTCGGTCGCACCTAACAATATCCTTGTGCCCGAGCTCAGCTGCCCAAACCATGGCTGTCCAGCCACCCTCATCTTGGGCATTGATGAAACTATTAAAGTCATTTATACTGCGTGACCCACGAAAGCCATCCACCAATAACTGTGTGGCTTCCATGTTGCCTAGTTTCGCAGAAATGTGTAGACTAGTCATTCCGTCGGGACCCTGCGTAAGACATTATACAGTTATACAAAGGTCATTCATATACAGTTAGTTGAGACAGTTAGTTAAAACACACCTGGATAGCCACATCAGCGCCACATTGCAGAAAAAGATTAAGCATATCGCATTTGTCATTCATCACAGCGCACATCAATGCAGTGCGCAATTCGCTGTCGACAATGTCCACGAAGCCCTGGGAGCTGGCGCCCTTACACAACAGCAGATAGGCCATTTGCAAGGTGCCCGAGTGCGCAACCAGATGCAGACAGGTACCATTAAGGAATTCACGCATGCGCGTCAGCACATTGTAATCGGCCGCTGTTCAATAAGATCGTTTTTATAATGTAAATAGAGAGTGTGATCGATGTGATCGAATTGTATCGTATGCTATACTACCTAAAATCTCGGCAACACGCTCCAGATCATCATTCTGCACAGCATAGTACATGTCCCGGGTATTGAATTCGGTGGTAACACGTCCACTGGGCGAGACAATCCGATCGCGCAGCACCACATTCATCACAGACTCTGGTATGAGTTGCTCAAAGCTGATCACATTCAATGCCTGGCCAGATGCACTGCCTCCGTTCGCTTTGCCACGTATTCCATTCGATTTGGCACTGGCCGTTTTGCCACGTGCAGCTGCTCCAGTTGCTGGCTTGGCAGAGCTGCCGCTGCCGCTGCCGCTGCCGCTACCGCTACCACTACCGCTGCTGCTGCCAGCTGCAATCGCTAGCTTTGACCCAGCCCCAGCACCAGCACCAGCTGCATTGCCGAACTGCATCAAGTTGGAGGTGGTGGTCAGCTTGGCGGGTTTACTATGCATAGAGGTGAAAAGAGAGTTAAGTTGGTTTGCAACTGAATCAAACAGCGACGCTAACTAGCTTACATTTTGGCCTTCTGTGCCGGAAGAAATACAGGCAATGACTGGCATTTCATGGTCACCGTGGAGGTGCGCTCAGGTGTATCCAAGCCGCAATGTGGACACTTCAATACGAGCAATGGACTGATAAAGTTAATCGGATTGGGCGATTGCTGTTGGGCAGCATCGTACGGGCTATTTAAGATGAAACGTTGTGCGCAATCTGGATGGAAAAAATGCTGCTGTTTGCAGAGAACAAATTTGCCCTGCAATGAGATTGAGATTGATTAATTGATTGGCCGATTGATTGATTGATTGATTTGAGTAAGTGTTAACTAACCTGGGTACAAAAGATGCCGCAGCCGGCACAACAATTGTGCGCCTGCAACCGTTTCTTGTGCTCATCGCAGAGTATCATGTAGCCGACACGCTGGCTGGGACGCAGCAGATTATGGACCTCGGCGGATAGCTCATTGCAGCAGCCAATCTTCTGGTCATCAATGTTGTCGATGGCACAGCAAAACGATGCATCTGGCGCATTCCGTGCATAGTATTGCGAGCCACGCTGACAGAGGCAAATGAATTTGACATCAGCCGCCGCTGAGCTGCCAGAAGCGGCGGCGGCAGCTGCTGCTGCTGCCGCTGCAGAAGTGCTTGCAACCGCATCATTGGCATCATTTAATGCCAAAATTGCGCTGTTCAGCGTTTGTAGCTGACCGTTATCCAATGTGGATGCAGCTCCTGTTACTGTTGCTGTTGGAGCTGTGGCATTGTTGCCACGCACGCCCATGCGACGCGTTACCTTCGACGGCACAGCGGGCGCCGGCGGCGGCGGCTGCACCGATTGCTTAGCTCCAGTAGCAGCCGTTGCATTGGTCTCTTTTGTGGCATTGCGTAGGCGCAAAGTTACACTGGGCTTGCCCACTTGGACGCGTGTGGTCGGCACAAACTCCTCGTTGTCTGTGTTGGAGCTGTCATTGTCGCTGGCCTCTTCGCTGTTATTGCGACGCAGGCCCAAATGCTTGAGATGCTTCTCCTTTTGCTTGGCCAGTTTGCGCGTCTGTTTCTTATTCAATTTGCGCTCCTCGGGCGAACGATTCGCGTTCAGCTTGGCCGCTTTGATTTCACTTAGAAATTGATCAAAATCGGGACTGGGAGGCACACGACTCTTGGCCCGCAGCGCCGCAACCGAGTTGTCAATGTCACGTTGAGTCTTGGAGAAGAGACGCTTCTTAATCGTATTTGAGCCAGCTGGATGCTGTTCCACGCCGCTGCCCGCATCCGATTTGTCGCTCTTCTGTCTTGATGTTGATGAATTCGAGCTGTATGCTTGCAGCGGTGTCTCGAATTGTAGCCCGCTGCTGCCATCGGTCTCAGCTGCCGCTGTTGTCGCCTCCCAGTGGGTCAATCGTTCAATGTGCTTCGTCTCGAACTCGCAGCGCAGCTCCTCGTTCTCCAATATCTTTGTGGTAGGCTTAATGCGTCGCTTCGAGCGCTTCGGCAGCTGCTGTTGCTGTTGTTGCTCCGCATTGCCCGAAGACGGCGCTGCTGCAGCTCGCTTATTGCCATTGGAGAGCGCCAGTGACGTAGCGGAACTGTTCACAGCATGGATATTTCCAGTTGCACTTCCGCTAGCGCTGACATTGCTGCTGCCGCTGGCATTGGCGCCGGCTGCAGCTTGTGACATGCCCTGACCGCCAGCATCTGTGCGATTTGGCGGCGCTGGTACTTTGGCCTTGCGTCCACGCTTCTTTGGCGGAGTCTTTTCATCCAACACAATAGTCACGGGCAACTGATCAGCAGCTGCTCCACCTGCTGCTCCTGCTACAGGTGTTGTGTGATGCATTGGCAGCTCACAGCTGACAGTGACCGGCAGTGGCAGTGGCTCCGTCTTCATCTCCTCGGCCCAGGCTTGTGCCTGATCAACACGATTGCCCAGACGCACGCTGCGTCGCATACGTTTGCCATCGCCACTAGGCGCTGCCGTTTCCTCATCCTGCTGCTCGGACTTATAGTTCGGCACTGGCAAATCTGGCATTAGTGGATCCTCCTCATTCAGCTTGCGCTTGCGTCCCAATGGCGACTCCTCCATTGGAATTTCCGTTTCGGGCTTGATCTTTTTGGCACGTCCACGTCCGCGTTTAGGTGCTGGCGGCGGTGCAGCATTTGTGGTGGTGGTGCTGCTGCTGCAGCTGGCTTCGATCTCAATTGGATTAAACAATTTTTCTGGCTCCTTTTTCACATCAGCGGCCGTTTCTTCTGCTTGTTCGTGCGCTTGCTCATGCTCCTGTTCCAGCTCGTGCTCTGGCGTCTCCGGCACTTCAGCCGCCGTTGCTGTCGGCCGCGTATTACGCAAGCGTCGCGGGCTGACCTTAACACTTACCCCCTGTGGACAGTAGAGAATTACACATTAGATCAACTAGCAAATGGAAAAGACAACAGGTGCTAATTGGTCCAATGCACACACACGCGCGCGCGCAGACATACACGCAAACGCGCGCAGACACACACACACACACACACATACACACACACACACACACACATACACACATACATGAGAGCACGCACTACGAAGAAATTCAAAAAAAATTTCAACTTTCCTTCCGTTTCATCTAAAATCTTTGATAAATTTTCTTTTAATTTTTTTATAGATATTCGTACTGACGCTCTCCCGTTCGCACTGCCTATATTTGTACATAGCTGTATGAAGTCTCAATTCATGTACAAATCTAGGCAGGCTCTGCCTTTGCATTCGGGCCTGGCCTGGTCGTGTTCGGTTGCTATTGGCAACAGTGCTTTCAAAACACTCTGGCAACACTCGCTCGAGGAGAGAGAAGTTGGCGCCGGCCTTTGGGCTTGGGGGTGTACAGCCCGCTTGCTATCTCTGATGCTTGCTCATTAAAGCCAAAACAAAAGTCTGTAAAAAGTCTATACAAATTTCTTAATACAAATTACAGTCAGCACTCGTTAAGCCTAACGAATACATATGTGCTCGATTTAAGGAGTTTAACTTTTTAATTGATAAATTGACTATTTTTTTATTATTATGATTTCTAGGAAAACTGAAAATGAAATTTCATTCTATATATATTAATTTTTTTGTATTTTATATATGGAAATCTGAAATGATATTGGTATTGTCATAGGCCATGTTCGAGTTAAAAAGCTGCTTAAAAATGTCTTTCGATTGGGCATCGCAGTAATAAAAAAAAACGAGTTTAGATGCCAGGCAAACGACTTCTACAAAAATAAAAAAAAATAAAAGACCACATTTAAGCGTAGTTTTAACACCTGAATTTTTTTTTGGATATTACATACAGGTATATCAGTATACAAAAAAAAATATGTATTTCTTAAAGTTTGTTAACCTTCAAATATTTAGCTAACTGGAATATTTGATAAATTGCAAACAATCGATAATTCGATATTGCGTGTTATCGAAATTGTATATAATACATACAAATAAATATAAATATGTATATTTATATAACTAGTTTTAATTATCTTGCAGTTGATATATTCTTATTTCTATTTGTATTTTTTATCATATATCTATAATTTAATTTAAATGCTCAAATCTATCTATATCTCTTTTTGTAATTTCTTTTCATTCATTTCTTTTCTTTTTACATATGTAAATAATCTGTGGGAAGGCATTCATTATTATCGTTCATTATTCATTATTGCGAAGCATTTAACTAACTGTTTACTGTAAGAGGCTTACCACATTGAATACATATATAAGTAGATAGGTATGTATGTATATAAACACAACATACATACATATATATTTAACCCACAGTAAGAATCTGATTATACGGCCAATTAAATACAATTTATCATTTGGTTATTGATTTTATTTTTTTCTGCTTGTGTTTTCTTTAAACACGAAGAAATGAAGGAATATACATATTTAAATACATATTTACAAACACACATAACGGTTCTTGCGAGCATCAATAACTACCGCTAAGTTAGCATACAAACCACCAAGGGAAATCCCGTTCTTTTTTTCGGTTTACCTCAGCTACGTTCAATCCTACACTCTCTGCCACTCTCTCTCCCTCTTGCTTAAAAAAAAAAACGAGTTGCTCGTGCTGCCCAATTCTGTTTAATTGACAGCCATTGGCGCAGAGTAAAACGGAAAGTGAATCAAACAAACTACAAAATGAAAAGAATTCGAGACTTACTAATGCACGCACACACTCACACACAGTCACATATACGCATATGCATGCAAAAGCACACGCGCATAAAAACGAATACACTTACGTTTTTATCAGCTTGGGCTGTTGTTGTTGCTATTGGCACAGCAATGTCGACGTTGTTCGCAGCAGCAGCTGCTGCTGCTGCTGCTGATTCTGCCGCATTTGAATCTGTTGCGTCAGCAGCGGCGTCAACAATGTCGGCGCTGCCGCTGTTGGCAGCAGAGCTGACAACAAGTGGAGCGACAGGCACTGGGCATGCCGTTACCGTTGCCGAAGATGCTGCGACTGTAGCCGATGTGACCTCGGCTATTGCCTCTGCTGTTACAGCTGCCGCTGCGTCTGCTGTTGCTGCTGCTGTGTCTGAGGTTACTTCGTGTTGCGCAGTCAATATTTGCTCCTGCAGCGACTGCTGTTGTTGTTGTTCATCCGAAAGCTCGTCGTCGTCTTCTTCTTCTTCTTCTTTGGCTGTTGCATTTGCGGTTTCCGTTTCAGTCTCAGTCTTAATGCCTTCGCCAGATGCGGCGGCGGCTGCTGCTACGGTTGTTGCTTCAGCTGCTGCGAAAATTTGCGCGGATGGCGTTGCCAACTCATCCGCAGTTGTTGTTACAGTTGTTGCATTTTCTGCAGTGCTTTTGCACGCTTCCTGCTCCAATTTGACTGCAGGTGCTTCTTTCTCTTCTTCTTCTTGTTCACTATTGTCGTTGGTTTTGGCCGCTTCGGCTGCGCACTCGGCAACGCCAACGTCAACGACAACATCAACATTATTACCGTTTTCATTGTCGGCTGCTGCTGCAGTCGCCAGCGCTGCTGGCGGTTGGTTAGGCGGCGGCGTCGCTGAGGCTGCTTTTGATTGCGTCTCGCCTGCTTCTGCCGACGTAATTTTTTCTGTTATTTCTACACAGGCGACGACGCTGTCGCTGTCGCTTTTGTTGTCGACGTTAGCGTTAGCGGCAGCGTCGCTGGCCTGACTTTGGCTTTGGCTCTGGCCTTGAGGCAGCTGCTGGGCGCCGCCGTCCGCAGTTTCCGTCTCGCATTTGACGGCCGCATCGAGCAACTTTGTCGGCTGCTGCGGCTGCTGCTGCGCTGCCTCCTGTTGCTTCTCATGCGTTTCGTCGCTTTTGATGCTTTGCTTTTTGTCCTTATCCTTGCAGGCAAACTGATTGTTTGCCAAATTGCGCCACTTTAGGGTCTTATCCTCAGCCAGGTCCAGGTTGAGCAGCGTACCGCCCTCGGCGGTGCTGGTGGCGCAGTCGCTGTTAAAGGTGCTCGACATGCTGTTCAACAGCTCCGCAACGTCCGTCATCTTTTTTCTTTTTGTTTTCTTTTTATTTTGATTTTGATTTTTTGTTTTTTAATTTTTGTTTCTGCTCTTTTGAATTTGTGTCGTTTGACTTTGATTTCTTATTTTGATTTACAGTTAATTTAAGCTACGCTTTGAGCTCTGCTGCTGCGCTGCTGCTGCAAATAAGTGTGTGCATAAAGAATATGGAATCAATATTTTGTTTGGTATTCACCACGACACACGGCATCGATACAGAAACGGAACGAAACGAAGGGGAAGGGGAGGGGTAAGCTACTGACGATAAGATTTGGACTCGCAGCAATTTATTTAACTCTGCATTTTCATAATGAAAACGAAATGAAAAGGCAGCGGCAGAGCAAGCAGTAAGCAGCAGGCAGCAAGCAATGAAAAACAGTGCAGAGCAATAGCAACAAAAACAATATTGTAGACGACAACCCACTTGTCTGCCGACAGGAGGCGCCTTTCCACCTTCGTAGGCAAGGGGACACGCACACCGAGACACAAAACGCTCACGCACACACACAAACGCACGAAGCAGCGGCACGGTTGGAGTTGACGTTGACACCACGAGACGACGGTGACTGCGACAGCGACTGCGACTACGAAAGCGTCGCTTCAGAGCTTTGCATTAGTTTAATAAATATATATATTGCTTATAATTTCAATTGCAATTTACAATTTTCACGTAATTATAATTAATTAATTCTTTGGACACGATATAGGCGAAAAATTTTAAAATAAAAAACTGTGCCAGCCTTCAACCGATTCTGATTAGCTCACAACATGCTGTTTTTTTCAATTTTTTTTTGTATGAATATGGCCAGCTTTATTGTTGTTTTACTTTTCGTCTTGCTCTTCGTCGTCTTCTTGGTGCTGGCTGCTAAACGACCGTGGTGGCTGCTCTGCCGCTGCTCTGCTACTAGTGCTGCTGCTGCTGCTGCTATAGCAGTTATACATAGTTGTATTTGTATTTGTAATTACTTATAATTGTTGATTTTGATTTTTCTTTTCAGGTGCATTTTTTTTTAATGCTTCCTCCTAAAAGCTAAATGGAAATTGTGTACTGTGTTGCTTGCAGTTCGCTGATATTGAAATTTGTCATTTTCACACCCAAACACGATGTGAAATCAATTTACACTCACACAAAATGCTGCACATTTCAGCAGTTTCCGATTTGTACAATATATGTATGTAATTATGATTTAACTAATATTTGTTGTTACAAAAGAAAATAAAGAGAAACACACACACACACACACATGCACGCACGCACGCACACTTTGTTTTAGGTCCGTCCGCCGTTATACGCCGCCAGCACATACTCTGTGCGTAACTCTCGGCGAACCGTCTTCGTCGTAGTCTCGCTCGTGTGTTCTCACTGCTGCTGTTGTTTGTCTGTTGATGGCTATGTATATTTACATGTTTCTGGTATTACGCTTGTTTGGTATTTCTGTTTGGTATTTTGGTATTGAACAAGTTCGTGCATAATAGATGGCCACAGATACCCGCATAAATATAAAGTTGTAAGCATGCAAAAGTTTACTCATACTTTGGTTCAAGAACACACTGGAATTAATTTAAGTTCATTAATGATCTACATAAAATGCAAAAATATTAATATTTTTATTGTTATATTGTAAGGGGGTTGTCAATCTTATTTTTTAATTTTAGTATTATTCGTTAAAAATGTATTAACAGCGCGCTTTGCTGCATCAGTTGATTAGATACGGATTTTTTTTGTATTTTAGCCTAAATTGCGTTCATTCTGATAGCTAGTATTTTTTCTTAACAGTTCCTAATTTTTACTTAAAATCATGTGAATAGCAGAATCTTTTTATCGGAACCAGTCGATGCAAATATTTCTTAAAATACGATATAAATATAGTAAAGTAACAATAATAATAGAACAAATAATCAAATAAAAATACTATTTGATAGATTTATAAATAGTCAGATTTGTTTGGTACGTAAATCACGATTGTTATGTACGTGTCTGTATATTGTTTTAAAAATGACGTTCCACAGTTTGTTTTAACTGCTAACAAAACAAAAAGCCAGTTCACTCTGGTTGAACCAGCTTAGACTCACGTTGACAGATATACTAATTTACATTACATTTAAGTTGAGCGCGTAGAAGATATTCGTATCCAAAAGAAGTAAGTGAAAAAAATGTGCCGCACATAATTGTGAAATATATAATACTTGCTTTTATAGTATTGGAACTAGTGCGGGGACGTCGCATTTGGTTAATCCTTATCATTACCACCGCCACAATTGCTGCCTACGAGATGTCGTGGTACATCTACCAGTCGCTTTCCAAGTGGATGCAACGGCGCAAGGATGAGGTGAACGAGGTGCTCATGTTCAATGAGCTGGGCTTCGATTGCATGCGGGAACATCGCATGTACAGCAGGCAGAAACGTATTCCCCGTTGCCAAAATATTCATTGCACTCAGCATCACATCAACCGCATTATCGAAGAGCTGAACAAAGCAAAATACAGCATTGATCTGGCCATGTATTCCTTCTGGTCGACTGAGATGGCGAACGTTTTGAAGAATGCATTGGAGCGCAAAATTAGCATTCGCGTCATTATCAATCGCCAATATGATGTCAACATCAAGAATCAGGTCATAGAGCTCAAGCGCTCGGGCATCCAGCTGAGCTTCCCGATTTCCTCATACTTTATGCATCACAAGTTCTGCGTGATCGATGGGCAAGCCCGTGTCAATTACCTTTTCAGACGAAATCAACGCAATGAAGTACCACAGAACATCTACAGCGTGCTAATTAATGGCTCTCAAAACTGGACCGACGGGGGCCTTGGCGGCAATTGGGAAAATGTCCTCATCACAACCAATAAGGAAATGATCGAAGTATTTCAATCCGAGTTCAATCGCATGTGGACTGCGTTTGAAAAATCTACCACGAAATAGAAACAGAGCTATAATTGTTGTCAATTTATATATATAATATATAATAACAACACAAGCAAACAAAGAAAAAATAGAAGTTTTTTTTATAGTTATATAAGAAATTTTTAATCTAGAATGATCTGAGATATTACACATTTATTGTTAGATCTTATGATCTACCTTAATCTCATAAGCATAAGAAATTTTAATTCTAATCTAAGTTGTAAGTGTGTCTAGCTCATACATACATATGTATACGTTTATAGACAGATACACTCTTTGTTGTTTATTGCCCCATCTAGAATTTGATGTAGGCTTGAAGATGGACCAAAATGTATTCTATGAACCAAATGTAACTGTTTAACTCTCTCTATTCCTTGCAACTTATACTTCAGAATCAACTGTGGACACTTTACTTGCTTTGTTTTCTGGCTTATACTTTATTCATGTAATGAAACGTTAATCCACACATGAGAAATCACATTAAAAAACACTTACTAAGTCAGTATACTAAGCATATGTATAATAAATTGGGATAATCTTTACTCTATATGCTGTGTTTTATGGCTTACAATATATTCATTAAACGAAACATTAATCCACACACAAAAAACAGATTCAAGGTTGCAAAACTCACATAATTAGCTGACTACATGAGACATGACATTACCAAGCACTTACTAAGTCATAGTATACTAAGTACAATATATAATAAAATAGCCTAATCCTTACTTTAAATGGTTTGTTCTATGGCTTACACTATATTCATTAAACGAAACATTAATCCATAAGTATAAAACAGATTCAAAGTTAGCTGACTACATCAGATATCACATTACAAAGCACTGACTAAATCAGTATACTAACTATATATATACTATAATATAGACTATATTCTATAGGGAGCACATATAGTAGACGCCATGACATCTGGCACACTTGCGCCGTCTAGAGTTTTGCTGGGGCTGTGGCAGCAGCGATTGAAAGTATTTGGTGATGACATCGAGAATCTCGAAGCGGCGACGTTCGAGAAAGTCGAGAGCACAGCTCTCGTAGTTTTTGACGCAGTGGTTCAGCATGCGATAGAGCACCAGCTCGGTGGAGACAAATGTGTTCAGGTTGCGATCGATGCTATCCGCATGCTGCTCGACAAAGTTGCGAGTGAGCTGCAACAGCAGCTGGGCGGCCTGATCACTGTAGTAACGAAAGAGACCGTCGAGCACATCGCTGAAGCTGCCCAGATTGCCAATCTGTTGGACAAACTTGACGCCCAGTTGGCTGGCCAGCTGATCTATGTCCACACGCAACTGACCGCCCACATTTAGGCGAACAAATCGTGGCAGGGCACCAGCCGCAGCCACAGCGCCCGACACTATGGAGCCATTGGATAAATGCGAATGGATTTTGTGAAGGCTGAGCAATGCCTCCTTGTAGGGTATATCATTAATGATGCGCACAATGTCGAACTTGCCGCCGGTTTGATTGTTGTGCAGCTTGATCGATTCCTGGGCAATGCGATTAAACACTTTGCGACTCTGCGTGCTGAGGGCACGTCGGAGGCTGTAGCCATTGGTCCCTTTTGAGGCGATTCGCAGATTGTTGATGGAGTGCGTGAAGATTAACAGAGTGGATGCAATTTGCATGACATCACAGCTATTCAGTTGCTGCTCATCGCTAATCTTCAAATACAGATCATAGACGCCATTGATAACGCCCGTGCCAGAGATGACCACGGATGATAGATTGATGCCCTTGATAGCCAAACGGGCAGCGGTGCCCGTATTTTTGCTTATGATATTTGCCGCTGTTGTTGCGCCTGTTGCCCCCAATCCAGCAACGCCGCCGGCCACGCCCAGCCAACTGCTACGCGCCTCACTGTCGGCCAAAGATGTGCTCTGGCCATGCCAGCGGCGATCAATGAGCCGTGTGGCCGAACGCACTGTGCTATACGCAGCCGCTGAATATCCAACAACAGTGGCTGCCATTAGTATGGGAGCAGCTACGGGGCATGCCAGGGAAGCTGCCATGGGCACAGTGCCAATGATGCCACCAATTGTGACAAGCTTATCGCTGACATTTAAAATCTTATGCTTTATCCAGGCAGCAGGCGTTGATTGCACCATCAATTGCACCGTTTCGTTTTCGTCGTCGTCGTCGTTGCCGCTGAATGTATAGATGCCCTGTTTGGGCGCTATCATGGTGCCCTTGGGCAGTGCATTGTTGCGTACATATTTCTGCCAATTGGCATAGACGCGTCCAGCCTCATCGATGAAGATCATGCAACAGCCATCACTGTTGCCGCCATCCGCTCGCACGCACTTGCGTGTACGTATGACTGGATGGCAGCTGAAGTTCGTGGATTGTAATGCCAAGGCGGGATCCGATTCTGTGGTCACAAGCACATAGATGATAGCCGACAGCAGAGTGCGATTAGTGTAGATGCGCTGCTTCCACACATTATCGAAGAGCTGCTTGCGTTGTCTGGCCAGCACCTTGGGCTTTTGGCCTTGATCATAAATAAGATTTGACACCTTTTGCTTGAGTACGTCCGCCTGCTCGGGCGCCAACCTGTGGGCAAATATTACTTTAAATAGTACACAATTCATATAAATATATATTATATATATATATATATATATATATATATATATATATATATATATATATATATATATATATATATATATATATATATATATATATATGTTTATATATAAACCTACGAGTCCCAAATTATTTCCGAACGTATGCCGCTGCTCATCGCAAAGTCCCGTTGTACTTCATAAGCGGTGCGCGCCATATTTCCAGCCATAATTCATAGACAATTGAACTTAAATGCAATACAAATTTCTTAATTTGCAGCTATTTTTTTGTGTTTAGTAACTAAACGTTTTGCTCTTCTTTTTTGCCAGTTAATTAACACAATATTTTAAGTTTAAATTGCGCGCAGTTGAATCGATTGTGTTCTTCTTTGTTAGTGTTCTCAGTTATATATCGCAAGTTACCAACTGTAATCGAATTAACAGGGCTGCATTCCAATAGTCCGATTATTGCTACTGCTTTTACGCACCAATGCAATTTAATTACATATTTCGATATCAGCACAGCACAGCACAATTTTTGTAGTAAAATACATATGAATGTATAAAAAAATATACAATTTACAGATCACAACAATAGAGTGTTACTGCATTCAAATGAATAAAGCATGCTCAGCCGCTATACATTGCTTTTAAAATTGTAGTCATATGCGTTTAAGTGTATTTGCCTAATATCCTAATAACGCTACAAAAGATTTAATTGGCTAACAAATATAAAATAATAAGTAGTCATATATGTATGTAAAAATATTTATACAATAAATAAATTATGACAAACGTCATTCTATGTTCTTGGTACAGTTCAAACATGACGTCACGAGTTAGCATTAGCGCTGCGTTACCATCTTCCTTATGAGTATTGTTGTGGTATATTTAAAGCCTATCGATATATGTTCTTCGATAGCTATATACAACAATTGTTATTTGTGTTGGTGGTGGTGCGTGTGGTGTGTTTGAATAATTTTTGCATTTGTTTTCATATTTATTATCAGTTGTGTTTTGGCTGAGCTCACACTCGTACACACAGACACCCACACACACACTCGAACACAGACACCAATAAAGCTTCACGATTATAGAATGTTTGAAGATGCGCATGCGCGGCCGTCGACTGCTACCAATTGCCATATCGCTAATCGTAATCATCATCTTATGCATCAGCTACATTACAAGTCCGCTGCGCAGCAAGGGCCAAAGCGATGAGTTCCTTGTCCAACTGCCGCCCAACAGTGTGGAGGACAATGACAGTGACCAAACGACACTGTTGGAACATCTGCCAGGCGTTGGACCTGGCCCGTTGCTGAATCTCTCGAACTTTGATTATCTGCTGGCCAGCAATGTGTGTCGACGTGCCGAACGTGAGCTGCTGGGTGAGCAGTGCCATCGGATACTCCAACTATGATAACAACTAATTACCTTTATCAATTGCAGCTGTGCTCATTGTCACCTCGTATGCGGGCCACGATGCATTGCGCGCTGCCCACCGACAGGCAATCGCACAGAGCAAGCTGGCTGAGATGGGTTTGCAGCGTGTCTTTCTATTGGCCGCTCTACCGGCGCGCGAACACTTCGTGACACAGGCACAGCTGATGGACGAGCAGGCGCGCTTTGGGGATCTGCTGCAGGGCAACTTTGTCGAAGCTTATCGCAATCTCAGCTACAAGCATGTGATGGGTCTTCGCTGGGCAGCCGGCGAGTGTCAGCATCGTACCAAGTTCATCATCAAGATGGACGATGACATCATCTACGATATATTTCATTTGCGACGCTATCTCGAAACTCTGGAGCTCAGTCAGCCGGCGCTAGCCACCAGCAGCGCCTTGTTGGCAGGCTATGTGCTGGACGCCAAGCCGCCAATACGCCTGCAGGCGAACAAATGGTATGTGACCCGCCAGGAGTATCCTCACGCTCTCTATCCGGCCTACCTCTCCGGCTGGCTGTACATCACGAATGTGGCTACTGCTGCCAGGCTTGTGGCGGAGGCAATGCATGTGCCATTCTTCTGGATCGACGACACCTGGCTGACGGGCATTGTGCGCACACGTCTTGGCATTCCCCTAAAGCGCCACAATAATTGGTATTCCGCGAATGCCGAGTTCCTCGATTGCTGTGTGCGCGACCTTAAGCTCCATGGCTACGAGTGCGAATACTTTGCCGGCCCCAATGGGGCCGATGCCAAGCTTCTTGTCGAATTCCTGCACAACGTGGAGAAGTGTTACTTTGACGAGTGCATCAAAAGGCCGCCGGGTAAATCTCTCAAGCAGACCTGCCTGGCCACCGTCAAATCGCCAGCGCCCGAGCATGGAGTCGCCCACGTCCAGCCCATCCGACTAAGATGACCCACCAGTCGGGTGACTTATTAATTGGAAGATTCACCAGCAACCGGGTCACCCATCAGCCGGAGAACTGACGCCGAATCTTCTTTTTCATCTAAGCTTAGGCATTTTTAGATTTAGTTCATTCCATGTGCAAGCTATCGTATATATGAATAGACTTAAGATTGCAGAGTACTCCGATCGGCGTACACACTAACTTATTATTTTTATTTAACTAAACTAACTTAATGCAATATCAATTACCAATTATATTATATATACATATAATTAATCTTATGTATGCTTGATATCTTCTATTGAGCTCCTACAATTGACTGCAAAGTGGAATTACACGTATATCCAATATGGAATATAATGGATTAGTAGCTTTGATGAAAGAGGAAGTAAGAGAGAGAGAGAGAGACAGGGCGTACTAAGAAGTGCGATACTAAGCGAGAGAGAGAGGGAGAATGGGTTAGTAAGAGGGAGAGAGAGAGAGACAGGGAAAGAAATAGTAAGAGAGAGAGACATGGAGACAGCGAGAGAAGTGATAAAAGATAATGACTAAATAAGAGAGAAATGTCTTTCTGAGAGAAAGAGTAAACAAGAAAGAGAGATATAGAGAGAGTGAGAGAGGATATTAGAAAGCTAGTGACAGATATTGGTAGAGAGAGAGAGAGAGAGAGAGAAACGAAGAGTGATAGAAAGAGGGAAGTTAAAGTTAAAGAGAGAAAACCCGATAATACAGGAACACAGATATATGTCTAAATAGAAGGAGTAGGAGAAAAGAGAGAGAGAGAGAGAGAGAGAGAGCGGAATAAAGAGGAATTACTTGAGCTAGATTTGTACTAAGGCTTCCCTCTGCCCTGTTACTGCCTCTCTCACTCACCTTCTATCTCTCTCCATCTATATGTATGTATATATATGTATGTATATATATGTATGTATATATTCATATACATATCTTAAATCATAAGTGAAGGGTATGCAGCTTAACTAGTTGCATAATTTTAATTTGAATAGAACTAAGCAGATTTCGTTTTGAAAAATAGGTAAAAAACTAATATTCCATTCCAATGGCATAACAGCTTCTGATGCTCGAGTTAATTAGAGCTTTCTAACTTAAACCACTGTGGAGCTGGATTTATGGTTTATACGAAATTGGCACGAAATTATATTTTGAATGCTGGTCAAAGCTGATGTCAACAAATTCTATTTGGAATCTAATTTTGTGGCTGACACGTTAGAAGCGGCACATGCCACAGTTTTGCGGGCAGGGGCAGGAGCATGGCAGGGAGTTTTTGAATATGGGAAACTAATCAGCACTTTGTGCAGATTGGCAAGGGAATTATGCAAATGTTGTTGTTAGCTGTTCGCTCTAAGGCCACATCAAAGTCGAAACTTGACCGGCGAGCCCTACAGCTGACAGAAAACAATTTTAGACACAAACACACAGAGACAACGAGAGGGTGAGAAAGAAAGAGAGAGAGAGAGAGAAGGAGAGGGGGAGGTTTGCTTTTAAAATAAATTCTTGGTTTGATTGTGGCGAAACATTTGTGAAATGTCTGAAAAGGATTTCGCATGTCTAACTGAAAGTGCGGAAAGGAAATTGATATTGAAACTCGCATCATGATAATCAGCTTCAAATTGTCTGCAACACACATACACATATGTATATATATATATATATGTGTGTGTGTGTGTGTGTGTTTGAGTGTGCATTTGACATTCATATAATACATTATATCACTCACCATTACAAACTTTTCTTCGTCCTTCTTAACTATCTCCTTTGTGGTCCGCCTCAGTGAGCTTTGAGCAGAATTTATGTGTCACATTTGCCATTGGTCTACCCAGTGCTTTTCCCTCAACTGTGGGCATACAGGGCTATACTATATATGTAACTTAACGTGAATCTCTTAACTACTATTTATAGCCTAGCAGTGAGCTTAGCGATTTGCTTAAGCTAGCTTATAAAATTTAATAATATATGTATATTTTAGTTTACTTTCACCTGTTAGATTTTAGTATTTGCCCACGAAAGTAGCACCTTTATATTACAGGGTATTTGCATGTCCAGCTGCTACAAAGCATTACTCACCTGGACTTGGTCTTGTGATTCGAATTGGCTTTTGTGTAGTTGCGCAATCGATGGTTGCTGCACAATATAAATGGGCTCAATATTTAAAACTAGAAAAGGGGGTGGCTGATAAGAGGGAGGGGAGAGTGGGGGTGTGGTTGTCAGTAGCCGCTGGCCTAGGCCTTGACTTGAATGCAAATTTCAGCTGTATGCAAGCGGTAGAATGGCCGAAAGTCGCTGGTGGGTGGCTGTTTGAGTTAAGGTACAATTTTGGGAAGTGTTGCTGGCGAGCTAGAAGAATTTTCCAATTCGCTGACTTTCCGCAGGACTTTTCACGTTTTTTCCAACACATTCAAAAGAGCCACCCAACCACCCACTCAGCTCGCTCAGCGGTGCCTGGTCGCCAACTTTTGGGCGACTTCATTACCAATTCGTTGCCAGGCAAAAAAGTTGGCAGCCTTCGACTTAAATGAATTTCTTCGCATTTTTGCTCAAGTTTTTAGTTTAATTAATTTTAAAGCCAGTTCGTGGACAAAAAATATAACAAAACAAAAAAAAAAAGAAAAAGAAATTCTAGAAACCAATATATGTATCTCGACTAAGAAATACCCAATTTTTGAATACCTATATCCTACATATATGCTCAGCAATAGTTAAAAACTCCACTTTCAGCTGTGTTCATAAAAATAGTAGTGCGACTGAAATGTCAGACATTTACAATTATCAAGTTCTATAAGTATATATCAACTAAAGTCAAGCAAGCTTATACATACTTGGGGAGACCCAACATAAACCTACATACCAAATTTCAAGAGTCTAATTTGTAACATTCCTGAGTTCACTGAGATCAGCGAGAGATACCATTTATCAGACAGTCCAACACCAAGAAATATGCCTAGAATCAGCATAGCTCAAGTTGCATGCCGAATTTCAAGCTCTACAATTACCGAGTTAAATGAGAATGGCAATCGGCAAGCACTGGCATGCTCATTACTCTAATATACAGGGTATAACAGCGCTGTTAAAATGAACAGCAAAGAGCGAAGAAGCAGAAGAAGAAACAGAAAAGTTCAAATTTATTTTTATTTGCTTATTTGATTTATGCGCTTAAGTGAAAAGGCAGGCAAAGTAAATAAATTAGTGCAAAAAGGATTAGACGCACAAAAAACGTGCAGTACAGTGAACACGCTATAAACTTGTATGGGGGTGTACTCAACAATCGCCCAGTCTCCCAGCCTCCCCCAATTACTGCTAACAACACGCCGCTTCGCCTTAAGGTCCGCTCAGCTGTCCCTTTGCCCATAAATCATTCATTTCCTTTTTGCCAAAAGGCACAAAAAGCGGGCCACGCAAATTTTTATTTAATTTATTTGTCGCTGCTGTTGGCGTTGCCTATTGAAGCCGTCCTGCTTCTCCTCCCTCCCTCCCTCCCTGCCTCTCACTCACACACACACACACACACACACACATACAAATACACACAGTTACTCTCGCTTTCTTCAATACGCTTTGCTTTGCGCGGCGAAATGAAATTCTAAATAATTCGCATATGGGCGGAAGGGACGTAAATTGCAAGCAAATTGCATGAAAATTAGACAAGCAGCAACAACAACAAACGTTAAAAATAAGAGTAAATCAATTAGCTCTAGTCGACTGCGCAATGCTCTGCATGACAGGCAAAGATGTACAATATGAACAGTTGAAAATGGTTTCTTAAGCATTGGCAAAGCTGCTCTGAAACTGTATAAATGACAATCACTGTCCAACTGTGACTAGATAAACACATATACATACACACATGCATGTATTCTTGTTAATTTTAAAATGTTCAACATACTCCTCAAACCAATATGCTCTTCTTTGCTATGCGAACCGCGTATGAACAGTAGCAAAAGACATGAAAGTTAAAACGGCATAAGAAAGAGAAATAGGACGCGAGCGAGTGTCAGAGGGAGAAGGAGCAGTGCGAGTGGCAGAAGGAAAAGGAGAGGTGCGAGCGGACGTTGGCGTGGCTATTGTAGGCAAGTGTTAGTGAATGACAGTGCGTGCAAATAGTAATTCACATGCAAACCACGAGCAGCGACACCAGCGTGCAACAGGCCAGCGTTGATGTTGTGCCCTCTCACCTGAAGTAGCTGTCAGTTGTTGTTCTTGGTCTTTCTGCTTCTGCTGCTGGTGCGACGGTCGCTGCTGTTGCTGTAGTTGTTTAGCATCGCGTAATTCATTTTGAGCGCACGCAAAAAGCGCGCTGTCAGCTGCTATAAGGCTATGCTACAATAAGTGCCATATGAGGCACTATATAACTGTACATATGTACATAGCTGTAGACACGTACACACATGTGTATGGTGCATATGCATACATATGTACATATGTATGTACGTACATATTGTATATAGATACTTATGTATGTATGTATGTATATGCACACACTTGTACGAGCTTTTTAAATTGCGATTCATGCAGTTAGAAGCTTTCAAACGCTTCTGCATTCTCATAAACAATTTCGCTGGCAATTTGACTCAGATATGAGAATATATATCTGATTATGTATGTATATGGAGCCGAGTAGAAGATTGTCTTCATTATTCAGTTGCTAGTGTCTTGTTAACGTTTAAGAAGCTAGCAAATTGCTTGCTGGAATATCTCTAGCTACACAGCTGTACATATATACACACACACACATACATATGCACATATGTATGTACACACACGTGTATGCTTGAGCATTTGCATGAAAGTGTGTTAATAAATCTAGTCTACATATGTACATATGTATGTACATACATACATATGTACCTATGTATAATATGCCTGTGTTACATTCAATGTGAATAGCTTACAACAACAAGAAGTAATCTATGTATACACATAAATCCATACATATATATATATATATATATACATATGTATGTATGTATATACGGAATGGATTTATAGCAATTGCCAGCCTGTTAGCTGAAAGTCCAACTCTCTTCTTCTTCCCCTTCCGCTACTTTGGCATTCACAGTTGCCGCCGACAATCGATTAACGCGATTCATGATGCTGCGTTGTTGAGGCCGCAGCTGTTAAAGCGAGTTCCGTTATGAATTATGCGACTTTCGACAAAGGACGTGTATTAAAGTCGATGCGAGAAAGAGAGAGAGAGAGAGATATAGAGATAGACCGAGAGAGATGCGCTGGCAAATGAAATTTTAATGCAGACTTAACACAAACACATAAGCACAGAGACAACGAGTGACGAAAGCGAAAACTCAAATATATTTTCTGCTTGGCAAACAAGTAAAAAAAAAAGAAAGAACCAAACGAAATGAAATGAAATAAAATAAAAACCACTCACGAGTCAAAGTCAAAGTCAAAGGCGGCTTCAAGTCGTGCGAATCACATGTGAAGGCACACACAGCTCAGACTCCTGCGCTGCAATGCCAACGGGTTCTCATACACATACAAATACATATACATATGTGACCCTATGTGTATGTGTGTGTGCGTATATAAATTTATCAAAATGTTTGTTGCGTGCCAAATTTTATTTGACTTTGCATGACTTTCGTGTGTCTTTGAACTGCAGAAACCAACCGCTTTGAATACTAAAAAAAAAAGAGAAGAATAGGCAAATCGAAAGATCGATAACAGCGCCTATTTCAGCTATCGAAATGGATGTTTGTATTCGGATAACTCTTGTTATCCGTATATATGAAGTCCTTTTTTTAGTTTCATTAAAAGTCTGAGACATTTTTGTGAGCATTTACAAAATAATGGCGACAAATGGGATATGATCTTGTAATGCCAACAGAAATATTAATAACATAGCTTACTCTTATAAGAAATGATGTTAAGTTAACAGAGACTTTATGACGGATAACATGTTGATAACTTTTAGGACCTGTTGCAATGCCTACACTGGCACGATTAGCATATCTCACTCATAAGTGTTAAGTTAACATAGCTGATAATATTATGTTAATAACATTTAGAACTTTAAATTTTATTGCCTACTCTAAGACTATCTAAGTCTGTTAGCATGCTTTCTTTAAGACTATTAACATAACTCTTGTAAGGGAAATCATGTCAACATACATACTGCATCCAATAACTGTTTCTCTGTTGTAAGAAACTTATGGTAATAACATTTCGAGATTTGATAATGCCAAATTCAATTAATTTAACGAACATTTGCAAATGAAATACATGCTAATAACACTTAAAACCATCAAACACCATATACATTGTCTAAGCGATTGATATAAAACGTTTATGTTAATTGCATTTAAAGTCTTTAAATTCCAATATGTCCCGTTTCTCATGTTACGCGAAAGGCCGCTGAGATCACAAATCACCCTGAACAACAGCTGACAGTTTTAACTGCGCCGCAATTGGAAATTCTTTGAGGCCATAAAAACTCAATGCTGTTGCTGCTGGTGCTGTTGGTGCTGCTGCCAGCCTGTTGGCCTGACCATTAGAATGCGGCCTCGATGGCCAGCGATTAGAGAGTCGCTAACACAAGCATATATACATATATATATATATTTGTATAGACCTACACACAGATAGATAAATGTACACACACATTGAGACGTGCCCAGAAAAGTATGCAACCAAAATGGGACTTCGCCCAGGGCATTCGCATGAATGGCATTTAATTAGCAATATGTATTATTAATTAGTATAATTTCCAATGTGCTGGCTCACATTTGATTTATGATGCTAGCAGCCTGCAGATAAACACATACACACACACACACACGTGCAATTAAAATCATGATTGAAATCTCCTTAGGCTTAGTCAAGGTGTAATTTCAGCATGTGTGTGTATGGGAGGGAGGGAGGCAGACAGTGTGTGCGAGAGAGAGAGAGAAAGTTCTTTTATCATATATCATTCAAATCTTGAACATTTAACATTTCAAATTTATGTTTTAATCATTTTACAATTTACATTTAAAACTTAACATTTTGATATTTAACATTTAACAATTAACATTTAAAACTTAACATTTACTATTCATTAACACTTAACATTTTGGCACATAACCTTTAACATTGAACATATATCATATACATTAAATATATATATATACTCTTTTTAAATTTCTTTTAATCAGATGTTATATATTTAATGACATGGCCGAAGTACTCTTGGCCTGAGCCGCCTTTGGCCAGCTTTTGATTTGATTTTGTGTAAACTTGTTGCTCCTTTTCTTCTCATGCTCATTCGCAGTCCCCATTCACATTTAATGAAATACAAAAACATTTTTATTAAATTAAAAGGAAAATACAAAAAAAAAAAAAAAAAAATATTGCAGCCAGAAGAAGAAGGAAAAAAGTTGGTAAACGAATATTTTAGGAACTAAGCAATGAATAATGAAGTAAAGCTGAACAAACCAATGCAAACTTTTTCAATTATTTAGCAGCAAACTAGCCACATACATATATATTTCTTTACAAATGTCTGTATATATACACCTTGATTTTGTCATGTTTATGGAAATGTTTGCATTTTGTGTTGACATTTTGTGTTGTGAAAAATTCAAAGGAATTTGAAACCTGGCCACGCTTCAGCTCGCATTTAATCTTTTTGTTCTATGGTTTTGTTGACCGTTAGTCATATGAGAAGGCAAACAGACAACACACACACACACACACACACACACACACACACACACACACACATAGTAAAACACACACACATAGGGTGTTCATATGTTGGCTGAAAGGGCAAAGGTTCTTAGTTTTGGCTTTTGCAAAAAAAAAAAAAAAAAATAATAAAAAAAGACAATTTGGCAACTGCCACAAATCGGATATTTAGTTGAATCTCCCTTTTTTTTGTGGGGAGGGAGAGCGGGGCTGGGGGTGGGGCGGGGCGAGGTTTATTTTGGACCTTTGACAAGAATCTATGACAATGGCCCACAGCGACACGCATATGCTCTATATATATGACGGGCGTAGTAGATATTGCCTCGCATTGCCATTGCATGGACAGTGCACTTTTATTGATGCCAATCAATCAATATTCTAGTTCATTGCAAATTCATGAATATGTATTGAATATATTCATGAATATATATATGTCTGAATATATGTGTATATAGCTATATCCCTTTTATTGGCACAATCAAACAGCAGGCGGTTCGTCCTTCACAACGCTTGCCTGACATCAAAAGCAACTTCTCCCATCTCCCTCACTCGCTCCCTCTCTCTCTTTGTCTCTGTCCTGCTATACGTGTGTTTGTGTGGACATTGTAATATCCTTTTCCCTTGCTTTACTTTGACACAAAGCTGAAAGGAAATCGACTGCAATAGTCGACGGGAAACTTGAATAGAAACTTCGTGTGTGTGATAAAGTTTTTAATTCCTCATTTTTCCATTAACAAAATACTTTCTCGATAATTTCAATTATATCTCTTTCGCTCTCTTTGTGCCTTTCTTCCATCTCTGTCTTTCTGGTTCTCTCCCTTTTCCTACTGTATCTTTCTCTATTTCACTTTCTCTCAATCTTTCTTCCTTTCTCTCGCTCCCCTCCTCTTCCTTTCACTCTTTTCCCTTTCTATCGTTCTCTTTCTTTGTGTATTACGCTCTCTTTCTGTCTATCTCTCATTTTCTCTCTCTCTCTCTCTCTCTCTCTCTCTCTCTTCCTCCCGCTCTCTATCTCTATCTCTCTCTCTCTTTATCCTTTCTTTTTCTGTTTTGCTCTCTTCATCACTATCTCTTTCTCTATTTTTTCCTATCTCTTACTCTTTCTCTCTCTCTCTTTTTTTCTCCTTTTTTTCACTCTCTCTCCATCTCTGTCACTCTCTCTCCTTTCTATGTCTTCTTCTTTCTCTCCCTGTCTCTCTCTCTCTCTCTCTCTCTCTTTCTCACTCTCTCTCTCTCTCTCTCTGCCTTTCTCTCTCTCTGCCTTTCTCTCTCTCTCCCTTTTTCTCTCTCTCTGCCTTTCTCTCTCTCTATTACTATCACTATTAGCCATTCCTTCCTCACTCTCACCCTCCCTATCACTGTCTCTCTTTCTCTCTCTCTCTCTCTCTCTCTGTACAATCTTCAAGTCTAGCCTCAGCTATTTGTCACTTCTGTCAACAGTTAAGTTGACCAACTTTTTGTCCGCTTTGTAAAGTTGACTCGGGATAGTTTGCCGCGCGTAATTTCACCAGTTTTCACAGTGGCAATCCTTAACTTTAATTGAATACATTAATTTGAGCACTTCAAGTGTTTGCATTTGACTCGTTGCTCGCTTTATTTTTGCAGTGCAAACAGGATGAACGGAGCGTGAAGCGCAGGCCACAGACATGGCCGATGAATAATGGCTTAAAAATTGAAATTTATGTTCAGCTCTAATGCCTTCCGCTGAGGCCGAGAGCAAATGTTAAATTTCATATTCATGTGGCGGCATAAGGCGTCAACATTTTACAGCTGATTAGCCGAATCGGACCTAAGTTAAAAGTTGAAGTCAAAGTAAATGACAAGGTTAACGTTAAGACTAAAGTTAAAGTTAAAGTTAAAGTTAAAGTGAAAGTAAACGTTAAGGCTAAGGTTAAGCATAAGCTGATTTCCCTCTCTTGAAACATTTGCGATAATGGAGCTAAAAGTCTGTTTGGCGTAAAGCATTTTTAATTTGTCATCTTATCGATTGATGGGCTCCAGTTGAGGGCGTGTGGCAATGAGCGTTACCTGCCGCGACGCTACCTTTGTCATTCACCGAATGCGCATAAGAGATTGCAGTTGGCTGGGTCTCTGCCCAGCTGGCGGGTGGCATTAAGTTGTGCCAGGAGCCTGGTAATGAGGGAAACTTCGGCACGAGTTTCAGGTTCTTTAAAGCTTGCATAAATGTTTAAACTGTTAAGCATATGAAACTTGAAGATACTCTACATGATTATCGTTATTATTGTCATTACTGTCAGAGAGCCCAAATGTTTTAACATATATGAAATTTGATAATTGTAATTATCGTTGTAATTGTCGCTGTCAGAGAATCATATCCAATATCATTGTCATTCTCATTATCATTACCATCATCATTATATTCATTTTCCATCTATATCTACTTATATATAAAAATCGTATCATACTGCATAAAGCTTACAAAGGAGAGAATGAATTATGATTAACAATTTTTCAATTTCATTCAATTTTCGGTTTCCGCTCGTTTATCTCAGCTTTGGCATGGCTGGCAGGACGCCTCATTGCATCCTTCTCGGAGGGGGTATCAAAAGTCGAATTATATTTCAAGCACAAAAGCGGTCGAAGGTGGGGGAAGGTACTTTTCCAGCTGCAAAACATATTCGACAGCTGTTCATAAGCTGCCTGCTTGCCAGCGAGGCAATGAGGCAGCCAGCGGGTGGGCTGAAGGTGCTCGGCCAGGATGCTGTGTACAGGATAAGTTTTAAGCACTGCTGTATTGTATTTTCGCAATTTGTTTGCCATCCCAAAATCGCAAACTCACATACGAAGCTAGCCAAGTATTAAATCCCCTTCGAGGCAAACAAATTGCAAGAAGCCGCGTGCAGAAAGTGCAAATCCCATATGCCGGCTAAACGTCATAATCATAATAATGGCAATAATAATAATAATAATAATAAAGTGGCTTGTTTTCCACACTAGCCCCGCTGCTGTCGACATTGAAATTATGGAAACTGCACATGATTGGCTGCACGGGCACTCCAAGCAGCCGCAGCCGCAGCCGCAGCCGCAGCAGCAGCCGGCGCTGCTTGAGCCGCATTTATTACAAACTTTTGGCCGCATTTCAGTTTATCGTTGCCAACTAACGGCACTACTTGCTGTGCAAACTTATCGATAAGTGTACCGATTCCACTCGCCATGCCTGTGGCTATGTCAGCCTGAGCTACACTGAACTTTATGCACAGCAGGCTATACGAATTTATGTTTCGATTCCATTTTGTCTCCAGCTGTTTTGCTTAGATGGAAATTAGACTGCTTTGGGTATACGTCATATGGCAAATATGCTTCAAATTATATTTAAAAATGAAAGACAGTGTTTCATTTCCATTTCGTTTCATATAGCTTACCTAAAGTGGAAGTTATACGAGTGTACATATAAAGACATATATCATATGGCAAACAACGTTTCAAGTACTGTACAAAAAAACTGTTTCAATTGCATTTAATTTCAGGTAGTTTAAACTAAATTTCAATGAAACTGCTGTAGACATAGGCCCTTGGACAAACTCACTTCAAGCACGCTATAAAAAAAAAAACAATGTTTCAATTCTATTTTGTTTCAAACAGTATATCCTAAATGGAAGCTGTGCTGCTGTACGTACATATATGCATACGAAACTCAAATTAATAAACAAACAAAAAGCAATGTTTCACTTCCATTTATTTTCATATAGCTTCGCTTACATGTTAATGACAAACGCCATTTCGTTTCAATGGAAATAAGGCAGCTAGCTATAGGTAGATGTCTTATGCCAAACTCGCTTCCACATATAGAAAACAAAAGCAAACAGACTTAAAGTTCAAGATGTGCTTCCAAATGATGACATTATAATGTCAAAAGCGAAAAGAAACATGCATACGTTTTACATGAAAGAGCCACTTACACATGTATGTATATGTATGTATACATATACATATATACATATACATATATATATATATATATATATATATATATATATATATATATATATATATATATATATATATATATATATATATATATATATATATATATATATATATATATATATATATATATATATATATATATATATATAATGTGTGTGTGTGTGTGCGTTGACAGCTTTGCGACTGAGATTACTGACAGTTAGGCTCAGGCAGCCCACTTATGTAATTACCGCTTTTTTTGGGGCATTTAGCAGCTGCACAGTCGAGCGCACGACTAGCACATACCCTGTACAAACATGTAATACAGAAATGGCTGTCGTTAGACTCAAAAAAGTATATGACTTTCCCACCAATAGCTACAGGGTATAGCTTATATAAAGTAACAGCAGCGCTTCAGGTGTGCTTCTCTCTCTCTCTCTCTCTCTCTGTCTCTCTCTGTCTCTCTCTGTCTCTCTGTTTGTGTGTGTATTATGCAATATCCTCAGGGCATCAGCAGTTGCCATGCTCTTTTATTTCAATTACGTGTTTGGCGACGTTTTTTTTACTTGCTTCTTACTTTTGTGCTCAAGCAAAAGGGTGGTTTGGCTGCGCATTTAATTAGCACCCAAACAAGAACACTTACAACAGCAGCAACAACAACAACAACAACAACAACAACAACGACAATATCTTTGCCTGCGTGCACGGAAGACGCTTAAAAATTTTGACTCCACCGCAATAGAAAAGCTCTCAGGCATTCAAAACGAGCGTTGATAACACACAGCGATGCAGCCTTGAGAATACCCTGTAAAATGTATCAAATTCGAATTTGGCTTTTGGTGAGAAATATCGAAGTACTATAACTGAAGTGTTACGATTTTGTTTCAGTGTATCTTTTTAAATGCTCTCTCTCCCTCTCTCTCTCTCTCTCTCTCTCTCTCTATCTCTCTCTCTCTCTTTGTGTATACCCTTGCTCCGGCAGCTGCAGTCATTTTATATGCCAATTATAAGCTCAAGTTTAAGGTTTTCAATGTAACCTCAATAACCTTCGCCCTGTCCTCGAGCAGCCACAGCCCAATACTCCGCCCCCTCCACAATTCGAGCATTCACATTATGTGTGTGTGCGTGTGCGTGTGTGTGTGAGTGTGTGCGTGTGTGTGTGTGAGTGTGTGCGTGCGTGTTTGGCAATTTCATTAGAATCTTATCAGGTTGGGCCGTAGCCACAAAATTTACATGCACGCCGCTGTCTCTGAACCCTCTTCTCTCTCTCTCTCTCTCTGTATCTATGCCTCTCTCTCACTTTCCGTCGCATTCGCTCACTCGCTCCTTCTCTTCCGTTTGCTGTCAATTTTTTTACGCATTTCCTTAACCTTAATCTAAACATTGCAAATCGGTATTTAGGGTATAATAACTTTTTTATAATGTATGTAACAGCCAGGGGTAGAGGCGTGGCCGAACCCATAAAGTTTATGTATGCTTGCCAGATCTAGAGCTAGAGCTAGAGCTAGAGCTAGAGCTAGAGCTAGAGCTAGAGCTAGAGCTAGAGCTAGAGCTAGAGCTAGAGCTAGAGCTAGAGCTAGAGCTAGAGCTAGAGCTAGAGCTAGAGCTAGAGCTAGAGCTAGAGCTAGAGCTAGAGCTAGAGCTAGAGCTAGAGCTAGAGCTAGAGCTAGAGCTAGAGCTAGAGCTAGAGCTAGAGCTAGAGCTAGAGCTAGAGCTAGAGCCAGAGCTAGAGCCAGAGCTAGAGCTAGAGCTAGAGCTAGAGCCAGAGCCAGAGCTAGAGCTAGAGCCAGAGCTAGAGCTAGAGCTAGAGCTAGAGCTAGAGCTAGAGCTAGAGCCAGAGCTAGAGCTAGAGCTAGAGCTAGAGCTAGAGCCAGAGCCAGAGCTAGAGCTAGAGCTAGAGCTAGAGCCAGAGCTAGAGCTAGAGCTAGAGCCAGAGCTAGAGCTAGAGCTAGAGCTAGAGCTAGAGCTAGAGCTAGAGCTAGAGCTAGAGCTAGAGCTAGAGCTAGAGCTAGAGCTAGAGCTAGAGCTAGAGCTAGAGCTAGAGCTAGAGCTAGAGCTAGAGTTAGAGCTAGAGCTAGAGCTAGAGCTAGAGCTAGAGCTAGAGCTAGAGCTAGAGAAGCTCAGTCGAGGCTATATATATATATATATATATATATATATATATATATATATATATATATATATAAATATATATATTTGTATATATATGCATATAAAATCATTTCGCGGTTAATAAAATGCAAACATATTTTGTTGTTCTTGCTGTTGCAGTGGCGCTTGACCTAAGAGCTCTTGTTGTAGTTATTTTTACAGCCTATATACAAATATGTATGGATGCCTATATACATATAAACCCTATACATAAGAAATGTTCGAAGAAGAGTACATACATATCCAATCAAATAATAAATATGGATATTTATCCAATTTTCTATACGAAACGAATTACAAGAAAGTTGGAGTAAATAGCGTTTGAGATGCTCAAAGAACCTAAATACTCAACGCTATATACCATAACAGTCTCTGTTAGCCAACAGCTTGAATAGCTAGAAAATGCATTTCTGTTCTTCCATTTAAAATTAATTTATTCATTTTTCAGATATATCTATATTGGTGTTTCGCTTTAAGAACAATATTTATAGGGTAACTGCTAGTCAAGATCCCTATACTTTTGCTTGCTGAAGTGTTCGTGTCGTATTTTTTTATAGCTTTTGGGCGCATTTTAATTTGAATCCTTTACAATATTTTTGACAACAGTTTGAGCATCAACACAATACATACATACATACATACATACATACATACATACATACATATATGCATACATACATACATACACACATACACACATACACACATACATATAGCTATACATATAGCCAGATATATATTTGTTGAAAACAAAGAGAGTTGTATGCATTTCAGATTGAAAAGACATTTTTATGCATGTTCACGCAGCGTAAAGTGAGTATATAAGCTCTTGGAGCATACTTATCGCATTTTGCTTCAAAATAAAATGATATACCTCGTTTTTCTATGAAGTGTTAAGGCTATAAAGCTTAAGGCACGCTTACTACGGTAGTAAATCACTACATCTAGAGCCATGCTATTCGGAGTATGTACGTGGTATTAGGAAGTCTATATGCATATACTTCCGCGCCGATATAACTACGCCCAGCATAACTGTATCTTCACTAGTTGAACTTGTCCACAACTCGACTACAAATTGGGGGCGTGGTCAAAGCTATTCAATATCATTCACAGTTGCCATTTACAGAATCGATTTCTTTCGATTTTCGCCTCAATTTCAATTGATTCCTGTGCCGTGTTTGGGTATTATGCAGTCGGTGACGCCCCACTGCAACTCCCTGAGCCATTTTTTCGGACTAGCTTTGCCCATAGGCATAATTGAATTCAATATCTTTGCCACCGAATGTTATTTTGCTTGTTATGATTTTTCGCTTGATTTTGTTTCCATTTGGTTTTATGGTCACTCCCACCGCGTCCTGCTGCTGCTCCCCCTGAGCAACTTCCAATTGGATGAACAATATCATGAGAACATATTGCAAACATCTTTGTAAGCGGCTTAAAACCGAAAGAGCCCCACAAAAAGCAACCCAAACAAAATGCAGTCGAAAGAATTATGTTTGCGACAAAATTTGATGAATTTCTTCTTAAGCCAAATTGTCTCACAGCTATTCGAATCGTTTGCAGGTAAGGTATATACATATATTGTATAATATGTTCTATGTTGAAATGCATTTTATTCAAATATTCTTTTGAATTTGCTTTGGTGAACCAAAAGCCAAACCGAAATGAGAATAAAGACCAAGTCGAGTTGTTTCCCAGAAGCTCTTGCAACTATTTCTTGGTTATGATTTCCAATGAAATATGATTTGAGTTCTAATGCTGCAATTACACAGGCCAACAGGATACTCCAATTAGATATCACGCGCTTTTTTGATTAGATTCTCAGTTTAGCTCTATAGATTTAGCTTATTGAGATATTCTAAGCTCAGCTTCATACATGAACACGATGTTTTGATACATTTGAAGGCTTGATAAAGGCAGAAAGAGAGAGAGAGAGATTGAGAAAGTTGGGCGAGGGAGAGGAAGAGGCAGAGAGAGAAAGAGACAGAGAGATAAAGAGACAGCTAGAGAGAGAGCTATACCACTTTCAAGACTCTTCAGCACAATCAAAAATGATTTAGTTTATAAAAATATTTAGTCGGATTTTTGGTTATAAAATTTTGTCAAACTTTGTTGGCCCGTGTTGTATATTCAGACCACACTCACATGCAGATTAGGTTCCCACACATCAGGTAAGCTGCTCACGCTCATGCTCCCACCCTGCCTTCCTATCTTCCCTTTTCCCTATAAGGCTTGGCCATTGCGCGTTGCGTTTTTCATATTTTCCATTTGCCTGACTGCATATTTTCCCTAATCCTCGCTCACTCACGCCTCTCCCTCCCTCTCCCCCTCAGCCGCTGCCTCCTTCCCTCAGTAATGTTATAATTGCATTTTAAGTAGCCTTTGCTATTTCAGATTTTATAGCTGCTCGCGAGTTTTGCGTGGGCGAAGTCTGTGTAATCCCCAAGCTACCCGACACAGCATCATCCCTGGAGCATTCGTTTAGATGCGTTGATGCTTTGATGCTGTGATGCTTTGACGCTTTAACCCGTTGCGCCAGCTCTCTGTTTTGCATGCATATTAAACTTGAATGGAGAGCCACTTCCAGCTGCAGCTGTGGTCCAGTGCTGTTCAGCGCCAGTGTTGCACAGCGAGCGTGCGCATTTCGTGTACGTGTGCGTGTGTGTGAGTGGAGTAATTGCCATTGACTACTCTACTTCAGGTCTGGCTGCCTTCACTAACCAGTGTTGCTTAGCGAAAATGATTGCTAGATATTAGCATTTCAATAGCCTGTGCTGGGTAACGATAGTTGATGCTGTGTGTGCTATTGCAAAACCCATGCAACGTCAACTCTGTGCGCTTTCATCTGCCAGTGTTGTAAAGCGACGGTCACTATGAAGTCAAAGACAAGTGAAGCGTCTTTAGCAACTCTAAGTGAACAATCCATACGGCAATTGCGGCTACCCTTTATTTGCTGACTTCCTTTTACAGGGTATCTGAAAGTGTTGAGCGGGCAAAATAAGTGAAGCAAATTCAATTTTTATGCGCCACAAATCGATTTATTAAAGTTTTTAAACTGCTGACAAAAATCAACAAAATGAACAAAAAAACAAGTAAAATGCTCGAGTTGAGACTGCTCAACTAGGAGATACCCTGAACCCTGAGAAGAACCGATATTCCATAAGTTTTCTTCTAGATGAACTTTCGTAATCAAATTTTTAGAACGTGATCATGACATTCATTATAGTTCCAGCTTACTGACGCAAGAGCAAAGCTTTGATGTTCCATTGCAAAAAGAATAAAAGTGATAGTAAAAATATAAAAAATTGGCATTGCCGCTTCAATGGTTTCTAGTAGACCCTTTTATCCTTGGTTATATCATACCAAGGGTATAGTCCTGAAAGCCTAGAGGATCAAACTCCTGGTCCAACAATATGAATGTTTTTCTTTCAGCAGCAAAATGGTTTCCAGTCGATCTACATATGCTTGGTTACACCATACCAAGGACATATTCCTGGAAACCTATAGGGTCATATTACTGGTCCACTAATATGAATGTTTTTTCTTTCAGCAAACCTTTTAAATGAGCCCCTTCCACCCCTTAATGATTCCTAGTTGACTCACGTATCCTTGGTGATCAATACTAAGGCTATAGTCCTGGCAATCTAAAGGACTAAATTGTTCACAAATATGTATGCTTTCCTTTCAGCCTACCTATTATCCTGTTTATGGGAAATTCGCATTGAATTTCTCCAAGAAAATGATTTTACAAAATGTAGTTGCATAGCATTCAGGGGCAGCCGTTGGTTGCAACGCTTAAATCGCTAAACTTGCCTGTTAAATCAGTTGAAATACCAGGCGCGCAGAAATGAGTAGTAGGGTGACGCATCCTATTTTACATTGAGTTAAAATTGCACTTTTGCTTAACCTTGGGTTAACATGACATTGTTTACTTGAGTTTACATGACAATGTAAAAAAGCGCTGCGGCGTTAAATCGGTAAATTTGCATGTAAAATTCAGCTGAAATACTAGGCGCACAGAAATGAGTAGTAGGGTGACGCATGCCATTTTACATTGAGTTAAAATTGCACTTTTGTTTAACCTTGGGTAATAAACCAATTTTATCTCAATAGGCGCTGCGGCGTTTAATCGCAACATTTTGCATGTAAAATTCAGCTCAAATACCAGGCGCACAGAAATGAGTAGAAGGTCGCTGAGTATTATTTTACATTGAGTTAACATTTTGTTCAACCTTGAGGTCATAAACCAATCTTAACTCAAGAGGCGCTGCGGCGTTAAATCGGTACATTTGCATGTAAAATTCAGGTGAAATACCAGGCACACAGAAATGAGTAGAAGGCTGCTGAGTATTAATTTGCATTGACTTTAACCTTGGGGTCATAAACCAATCTTAACTCAAGAGGCGCTGCGGCGTTTAATCGCAACATTTTGCATGTAAAATTCAGCTCAAATACCAGGCGCACAGAAATGAGTAGAAGGTCGCTGAGTATTATTTTACATTGAGTTAACATTTTGTTCAACCTTGAGGTCATAAACCAATCTTAACTCAAGAGGCGCTGCGGCGTTAAATCGGTACATTTGCATGTAAAATTCAGGTGAAATACCAGGCGCACAGAAATGAGTAGAAGGTTGTTGAGTATTATTTTGCATTGACTTTAACCTTGGGGTCATAAACCAATCTTAACTCAAGAGGCGCTCTTATTTTAGATCGGCAAACTTGCATGTAAATTCAGGTAAAATACCAGGCACACAGAAATGAGTAGAAGGTTGCTGAGTATTATTTTACATTGAGTTAAAATTGCACTTTTGTTTAACCTTGGGTTAACATGACAATTTAAACTTGAGTTGACATAACAATTGAGTGAACATTGTTATGATATTCAGCATTCGTACGCAGAAAAGCTGTTTCATATTGATGTCAGCTTACTGTAACATATGATTGAGTCAACTTACCTTGATATTCATGACTGTAGGTTCACGAGGACTATATCTATAGGTATAGTATAACCATAGATATAACGGTCAACTAGGAACCAACGGGGGAGAAGGTGGAGAGGGGGGAGGGACAGCTGTTAAAAGGCATGCATACATTCATATCACGTTGCCAAACTCAAGCGCGTAGTGCATGAATTCGGTTCTATAGGTTTAATAGGACTACATAATAGGCAGAATATAGCCAAGTATATGAAAGTCAACTAGAAACCATTTAATATTACGACAGGACACGTCAAACATTTTGCGGACGCAAATTAGGTCTGCCATAAGTCAGTCGATTGCATTTAAGAAAATTGCATTGATTTTTGATCAAGCAATCTTGGAAAAATGTTGCATGTAGATCGATGCAATGAACCATTACGTATACGTATACGCATATACACATACACATATGTATAAATGAAACTGAATCCAAAATTTGGCGACTCTAGCGTCAAAGATGTACGCGATTTAATTTAAAAACTGCATTTCCATAAAGTTTTTAGTCGATCACGTGAAAACCGGGAAAAGTTATTGAATTTTTGAGACAGCTCGAAAAAATCAAGTCTCCAGCTCTTCTAGGTTCTGAGATCGACGCGTTCGTACAGACGGGCAGACGGTCGTGGCTAAATCGACTCAGCTCGTCATCCTGATCAAGAATATATATACTTTATGGGGTCTGCCACGCCACCTTCTGCATGTTACATACATTTTAGCAACACCAATATACCCTGTTTTCCCATTTTCAATGGGTTCAGGGTATAATGAAGAGAAAATGGCGTCGACTGTGCGGCATGTCCTACCATATCCTGCCACACCCCCTCGCGCCGCCGCCGTCGCCCACTGTTAATTTAAATGAGCTGACGAACAGCCCAGGCCGCAGGCCATAAACAGCCTCGAAATGACAATACCAAAATGGGATAAGAAGATTTTCGGTCGCATGGATAAGTCCATATCGCATAGACACAGACATATATATGTATGTATATATCTATATATTTATATCTATACACATACATATATATATATATATATATATATATGTGTGTGTGTGTGTGTGTGTGTGTGTGCCTATATGCAAATGAGTCACGCACACGCTGGCCTCTTCATAAGTATTATGTGCTTCCTTCCATCCATTTTTTTCGCTTCTCTTTTTTTTTTGCCTGAATGTCGCGTTAATGTTATTTTTCACAGCTATTGGCAGCGCAGCAGGACGGACTCTCGCCGCCTGGAGGGGCCGTGTGTGTGTGAGGGCGCAGGGGCGTGGCATATGCGCACGTCGCATCTGGCAAGTAAATGAAATTACGGAGGACAACGACGAGGACGACAAATCCCTTTAAATAAATCCTGACCGCGCGCACAACAGCAAAAATGAAAGCACCAAGAAATGAGTTAAAATAATCAGGGCAAAAACAAATACACGAAACAGTGCTCGGGCGGAGGGTGCCCGACTGGCAGATACCCTGAGTGCCAACTAAACACATTTTGCTAGTATTTTCAACTCATATCTGTAATTGTATTTGCATATAAGAATACCTAAACGAAATTAATATTTACATAATTTTTGACTCAAAACAATTACATTTTGCCTTGAGAATTCGTACTCTTTGCCTAAACCTCTTTGCCTAAACCTAAACCTAATTCAATAGAAATTGCGAGAATATTGACCAAATTCCAATAAGAATGCACTCGCTTAAATGTGTGCGTGTGTGTGTGTGTGTGTGTGTGTGTGTGTGTGTGTGTGTGTGTGTGTGTGTGTGTGTGTGTGTACACATGCAAAAAGCCGATGCCCACGCTTTGGCCTAACTGTCAGGTGCTTTTGCCAGGCGACGAAGGGTTTCCTCTAATCATTGTTACGTAGCTTAACGGACTTACAAGGAATTTTCAAAAATATACATATATATATATATATATATATATATATATATATATATATATATATATATATATATATATATATATATATATATATATATATATATACATATATATATATATATTTATATATATAGATAACATTTTGCTGATTTTCAGATTTCAGCCTCACTACTATTTTTATGAACATCTTTATAAATGTACATACATACATACATACATACATATGTACATACATACATATGTATGTGTCTCTATAGTACCCTCCCAACATTTCAATGGATAAATGCATACAGAGCATGGATTAAGCAAAAACGGCAAGCAAATAAAATTACATATAAATTAATTAACTGCATTTGTTTTAGCCGCGTGGGCAAATGTCAAGCACAGCCGAGCACAGAGAGCACACACACACACACAAACATACAAATGGGCGCACACTCACACTCACACGTACGCACACTTCACTCAAATGTATTTCATGCGTCAAATAATTTCACTGGAATATTTAGCGATATTTTTGTTGTTAATTTAAATTAATCGATATATAAGCAACGCGATTAACTGCAATTTATCTTTCGATAAAGGCAAACAAAAGTTATCGATATGTCAAATTGGGTTGGCTGCTAATAGAAGCTATGAAGTGAGAGCCTCTCTCTAACTCTCTCTCTCTCTCTCTTCATCCCTATCCCATCTCCCTCTTTCTCTGCCTCTCCCTCTCTTTGCCTTTGAGGGATAAAGAAAAGTAGTTGGAATTCAACAATTTAAGCTTAACGATTAACGATTAGCTGAGAAAAGTGAACGGGCTCATTTGAGTGATCTGGCAGCCTCGGCTGTGCGGCGCCCACAGTTGGCCAAGGCGCTAGCAGTCAAAACTTTTCCAGAAGGTTGCGCAGTTGCTGCTTTGGCTGTCAGAAGTAAAAGGGAAAAAATTCATTTTTTTTTTTTTTGGTTTCTGATTTCAAATTCACATTGAATTGAATTCTGTGTAAGTACAAAGAGAGAAAAACGCTGTTTTTCGCAGCACTCTGTGCGCGCTGCCCTATTCGCTGTTCTGCATTCTCGTTTCTTTAGTTCTTTCTGTTGACTTGGCCAATCTTGACGGAATTGGACACGTCTCTCGAGCGACAAAGCGAACGAAGTTAAACTCAAATTGATTCGAAGATGCCGCGCAATGTGCGCCAGAAGAAACGCGCCGAGCGCCGCATCCAAGCGGCTGCCACAGCGGCATCAGCGGCAACAGCTGCCGTTGATGAGGCGAACAATGACAGCAAGAAACTGGTCAATGGGCTGGACGAGCAGGCCATGGGCGATGGCCATGGCGGCGAGATGAACAGCAATAGTAACTGCAATAGCAACAACGGCAACAATCACGATGGCAACATCAATTCCGATCAGCAGAACAGCAATGGTAATGGCAATGGCAATAGCAATGCCAATGCCAATGCCCATGGACACAACAACAACATTAACGGCAGTAACACTAGCAGCAACAACGGCAACGGCAATGACAATGGCAATGGCAACGTCAACACCAACGGCAACGGCGCTAACAACACTGGCAACGTTTGCCCAGCCAACTCGAGCAACAGTAGCAGCACCACTAACATGGGCCACAGCAAGAAGCCTAAGGCATCTCGTGCCGATCCCATTCTGGCATCGCTCAGCAAGAACTCCTTGCGTATGAGCGATGTGCAGCTGTTGCACGGACCGCACTGGCTGAACGACGCTATATTGAACTTCTATTTTGCCTATTTGGAGGAGATCAAGTATAAATCGAACATTGACTTTCTCTTTATTACACCGGAGATGTCGCAGTGCATGCTCTACATGGACGATAAGGAGCTGCATGGACTGCTGGTGTCGCAGCACCAGGTGCTGCGCAAGCCGTTCATCTTCATAGCGGTCAATGACAGTCACTCGCGTGATCGTGGCGGCGCCCACTGGTCGCTGGTTGTGGCCTCCAGACCGGACAAGAGCTTCTTTCACTTCGATTCGTATGGCGGCGGCAATACAAACTGCTCCTTGGAGCTAGTCAACAATATCAAAGATGTGCTGGACATGCAGCATGCTCGCTTCCGTGGCATGCGCTGCCTGCAGCAGAGCAACGACTACGATTGTGGCATCCATGTCATCTGCATGGCCGATCAGATCACTGACTATGTGAATCGCTATGACTGCGTCGATGGGGTGCAGCCCTTGCATCAGGATGTGATCAAGGCTAAGCGTAATCAGCTAATCAAGCTGGTCGCCTCGCTGGGACAGCATAGCTAAGCGACAACAACAATAATACTCAAACCAGCAACAGCAACGACAACAACAACACAAACAAGCTAAGCGACAACAACAATAATAGTCAAACCAGCAACAGCAACGGCAACAACAACACAAACAAGCTAAGCGACAACAATAATAATAGTCAAACCAGCAACAGCAACGACAACAACAACACAAACAAGCTAAGCGACAACAACAATAATAGTCAAACCAGCAACAGCAACGACAACAACAACACAAACAAGCTAAGCGACAACAAACAATAATAGTCAAACCAGCAACAGCAACAGCAACAGCAACGACAACAACAACACAAACAAAGCAATAAGAAATTTAAACAGAAACGCATTTTCCCAAGTTTTACATTTGACAACACTCAAACTACAGTACACTGCGCACCTTACAACACTGCACTCACACACTTACTCTCTCGCTTGCACGCGTCTCTCTAACCTTTGTTCGCTCCCTTTGATAATTTTGGAAAATGCGTTTTGTTTACTTCTTAATAAACACACTGTCACACTTATACACTCTCACACATTTATACACAAACACACGCGCGCGCAAATACATACACTGAATGGTTTTTTCTACTTCTGTATAATACTTACTCAAAGGGACAACATGAAATATATTGATATTGAGTTTAAAGATCTATGTTGACTTAACGTGTCCTGCTCAAGCCTGACCTAATCTTAATTTGAAGTTGGTTAATGTTTTGGAAGACCTATTGTAGCTATTGCTATGCGCTCTTAGCGCATTTCCAATAGTTGCCCAATCCAAGCAAACATATTCGACTTATCGACTCATCACCAGATGTAACCTCAATTTATTTAGCTTTTTTGATGATGATGATGACGTTAACTGGGCCAGACGTTCGTTTTGTGGTCAACAGCTGCACAGCTGCAATACAGAAATAGCTGAAAAAAACCCAACTTGTTGCCAATGTCAAAGTCAAGTCTGACATAGCCTCAATTTTATAAGTTTCCTTTGGATAATCTTTACATATATTATTTACACATTGCCAATTCATAGCTCAGCTGCATTTTAGACATATTCAAATCTCTGCTTAGTCTCCACAAGCATCTAGTCTGACCTAACCTCAATTTGTTTAGCTCTTTTGATGGTGATCTCTAAATAGACATTGGACATATTGCCAGCACGTGCGCAGGACGTTCGTTTTGTGGTCAACAGCTGCACAGCTGAAGTGCATAAATGGCTAAAACAATCCAACTTGTTGCCAAAGTTCAAGCAGCAAGTATGACCTAACCTCAATTTATTTAGCTTTTTTTTCTTCCTTTCTTATGTGACTTTTTCATTTTCTTCCTTCCTTTTTTTTGGAGTCGTCGCTGTTTAAACAAATACCGCATGCACTGCAAATACGTTTTCGGCGAGCTACGTGCTGCCGCAAATGTTTTTCTTTGCTTGCTTCAGCAGCGACTCAAAGCGTAAACTCAATTTACGTGATCGAATTTCTTTCCTTTACCCCAACTCAAGAATTTGTATTTTTTGGTCATACCCTCAGCTCACTGGAAAATGGGAATTTTGGGGTAATCGTCATTTGGTGTCAGTGTTTGCAACAGATAGAAGAAGGCGTAACGAGGTGAGCTCGTAAGGTATATATACAGCTATCTTCATAAAAACAGTAGTGCCACTGAAATCTTGGACAGCAAAATTTGAAATAATATTTAAAATGTTTTCAAAATATTATATTTATCACAAGATTTTGCTAGCCAACATTTCAGTCGCACTACTATTTTTATGAACACAGGTGTTAATATATGCCTGACTAGAATCTTGAAGTTTTTAGATATATATGCTTACATCTTTTACTTGGCTGTCCTCATTTATCGAAAAAAATCGATATTTTAACTTATTTGCTATACAGATAAGTATATCCCTGTAATGAATGAATTATGTTTGGGTCTATTAAGAAAGGAAGTTATTCAAGCATAGCCCATATTGTATGCTTGAATTGGCTATGAGTTTGGGCATCTTCTAGTCGAGCAATCCCGACTAGAGCACTTTTAGTTGTTGTTTGTTTTTCTTGCCCTAGCACTTTAGGTGTAATCAGATTCACAGCTGCTTCGGTGCGGTTCTATCCACACACACACACACACACACACACACACACACACACACACACACACACACACACACACACACACACACACACACACACACACACACACACACACACACACACACACACACACACACACACACACACACACACACACACACACACACACACACACACACACACACACACGCACACAGCGAGTGCGTACCCGCTCGCTGAGAGCTGCGGCCAAGGGTTGAACAACACTTCGATTGTAATCAGTTTTTGTCATCTATGGGTATTAAAGTTGGTTTAGCTTAGTGCTTCATGGCATAAACATAAACGGAAATGGAAATTATTTGGAAAATTAAATTTGATTTTTAGCTGACAAACACAGCGAAGCCTTTTATAGCCTGCATACATATATTCGAGTTGCGGCTGCGGCGGTGTTGAGGTTTAAAGAAATTCCAATTGGGATTTTTATTCGATTTTGCTTTAAATTGATTTCTATGCCCTGCAGATATTTATAATTCTAATGACAGGGTATATTAGTTATGTGAACTTGTTTGTAATTGGCAATTGAAGGCGACGTCATCAAAATAGGCGAGTCAAACTGACTATGTTCATCTAACTATTGAGTCTTGTATATTGTATATTCGATAGATGTCGATTTGTCTTGAAAGTAAATCATGAAGTTTTCAATTATATTAACAGATCTTTGTAAAGTTTTCAAGAATCGATCATCTCTTCAATTATCGGGTAGCTTAAAGTCGTACACATGGCGCTTAAGCACTACAGCTGGTGGTTTTCCTTTTGTGTTTCATTTTGGGGCTTTCGTTTATTTACCTCATGCATCATTTGCCACACAATTGTGCGGGTGTTGCATGGACTCGGCAGCTATTGTTTTATTGTTTTGGCTTGTGTGGCAGTTGCTTTAACCTCAGCCCTTAACCCTTACAACCACAGCACACCCCTCCACCCCTCTCTCGTCATTTCCTTTTTTTTTGGTTTTTTTTTTGTTGGTCGTTAACGATTTTTATTGTATTTATTTTGCACTTCATGGACGAGCTGACTGGAAAGCAAATGGCTACTCAAAGCGTGCCACAGATTAAACGTGTGTGTGAGTGTGTGCGTGTGTAAAGAGCACTCCAGGGTAAACAAGCACAAACACAAATACAAACACAAACACAAGCAGTCACACGTTAACCGATAACTCGTTACAGACAGCGAGTACTCGTTACCTGCTGCCGGTTACTTAGCCTGGGCAGAGTGTCAACGTCAACGTCGAAGCCTGTGAATCGGCTCAATTGAACGTTTTATTAAAACGAACTTGCAAACTGATTGAGTGATCAGTGAACGATCTGTTCGTGTTCTATTGAGCTGTTCAACAGTTCATGAACGAAACGTTCTTTTGAGCCATTTAACTATTCGATTTGTGGCAACAGGTTTGATTCCCATTTGCAGGAACAAATTTAATCGGTTTCTCAATTTAAAGCGCAGATATATGTATGCGTGTATGTGTGTGTGTGTGCCTCTATGCTGGCTGCAATCACAGTTGGTTGTCCCAGTTGGTCGGGGACATTTCTCAGTGGCCTGGCTTTCGGGCTAATGAGCCATGAGTCAACAAAAAGCCAGCCAAACACGCTCAGCCCAGCTCAGCATCCAGGCTAAGTTCCCTCTATCCCTAACCCCTAACCTCTTACCTTCTGCTAAATCACAATTTTATGTTTCGCACCCTGTCCTGAGTGTGTGTGTGTGTGTTTAAATATTTATGGCATTTGCTTAAGTTAGACTAAAACCCAACGCGTCCCGCTCCGCATTGCGTGCCATCCACCAGACATTGGGCAAATCAATCAATTTGGTTAGGCAAACCACCTGACTTACACCTCTGTCCCCCCCTCTATCTCTCTCTGTGTGTGAGTGTGTGTGCCAAGTGGTATCTCACTTGACTTTAAAATGACATCGAGGCTCTGTCGTCTGCTGACTCTCTCCGTCTCCCACTCTCTCTCTCTCTCTATGTGTGTGCACGGCTGGGAAAACTGATAGCAGACGGATGCGGGCTTCTGGCTTCTGTGCCCATGTTGCGCCGGGAGAAGGCAGTAGGACTGGGCTAAGTATGTCTGCCAGCTAAAGCGCCACGTTAAGTACACTGCAAGAAATGTTCAAGAATATTGAGTCGAAGCAAAGCTTGGTGACTATCGATAACACACACATAGCAGTATCCTAATCGCTAAGTATCGATTACCATTTCGTTCTCTTAAAAAACTATTCCAATGGCTTATGGCTTGTATTGTTATCATTCTATGTCATTGTACTTTCACGCAGTTTATTTATGCTTGCCAATCTATACTTCGATTACTTCATAGCCAGGTAAATGACAACAATTGTTGCCTATCGATATACTTATCAGTCACCTCTGGTTTATTCTACAGCTCTTCAAAGCAAATTTTCCGATAGCTGACCTATTGATAAGAAGCATTATATGTTGAATGTTCTATTGGCAACCAACTTGGCAATTCTCTCAGTGTAGCCAAAAGCCCTGCTGAACAAGGCAATGACTCAAGCGCAGCGCAACAGATGTGCATAAATGAGAAATATGTCGGAGCCACGACACAGGCGGTGCTCGGGTATGAACAGATGCACTTCATTCTCTTCGATAGATGGAAAATTACGTAGTATAATGTTATTGCTTTCTGCGTATTAAGATCATTTGAAGTTATTCAAAGATATTGTTAAGGGTCAGTGAGCTGAGAGGCTTAATTGAAAGAGTTCGATAGGCGAATACCCTGTTTCCGCAAAAAAAAACTACATATACTAAAAGAAAGCTCAAATCTGTTACTAAATATAAATTGATTGCATTATATAAAGAGAAATATTTGTTATCTACATAGATCAGAGAATAACAAAGGAAGAATATCGAAAAATCGATATCGATATGGTTATAGTCCCTTAAAGTGGTAGCTTGATGCGACATCTGTTGCCAGCTGGCTAATTGAGAAGCTCTCTCAGTTCGCAATTAACTGAAACTTATGTAAAGCAACTCGACTCACATCTAAAGTTCTACACATAGACCCATTAAAGTTGTATCAAGTTTTTAGCTTAAAGAATTTCGAATGAAAGCCAAAAAGGAATCTGAGCGCAGGCTGTGCATGGCTAACAAACGAGTTAACTTTATATATATATAAATAACTAAATATATACTATATATATTATACATATATAAATATATATATATATATGTGTGTGTGTGTGTGTGTGTGTATTCCCCCGATGATTCAAGTAGTTGTTGTGCATGGCCATAGCGAGAAGGATATGCAGGCAATGCTCGTCCTGTTGACTTTAACAAAAATTTATGTTGTTTACTACGGCATAAGCATACAAGAGGCAGAACGAGTGATGGCCCGGACGCTAAGCCAAATGGAGGCAAGCAGCTAGCACAGCAGGCGACAACAACACACACCAACACACACACCAACATACACACACACACAAACATATATATACACACATGTATATAGCTGAGAGTAAAGCCAATGCAGTGCGAAAGATATATTGAGCATTATTCTCGCATTCCAGCATTGGCCCAATCTCAATTTCAAATCAAATGGCTGGGGAATGGCGTCACTTGTCTTAAGCAAGGGCGTGGCACTGCCTCTCAATTCGGCTACTACTTTGCGTGTGTGTGTGTTGCATATTGAATGACTTGCGGCCCAAAACATTTGTGTATGCATCTCTAATTACCCCAAGATCTGTGTGCGCCTCGAAGTAGGCAACAGTTTTTTATTTTTGAATTTCGTTTTCATTTATTCGCATTATTTAGTGCAAATATATTTGTGTGGACTCGCAAATTCAATATATTATTGTTTTTACATAATTTTGTAATTATTATTATTTTTACATATTTATTTTACTGGGGAATACTCAGAGAGTGCCTCGAGGGAGCAGATGTTTGAGATGCAAGGAACTCTGCTGCACCGATTGTCGCTCTGAACAGCGACGTCTCCTATTTATAATTCTTACATATTATTTAATAATAATATATTAGACTAAAATAATCTAATGGAATGATTTAGATCACCACAAGTGCTTTAGTTATGTCCCCCTGCTGATCGCAAATGCCTCAATGCTCTACCGTACCGTACTTCTTGGCATAAGTTAGTCTCTCACATATCATCAAAAACAAGCGTAAGCCGCGTAAATCAATTCAAAAAACTAAACAGACGTCTTATATCAATCAAAAGAGAAGATCAACTTACAGTTCACTGTGCAAACTATTATAGTGTAATTATAGTAATTCGAATTGGCTTTAGGGATCTGGTAAGTCGGTCGCAGTGCGCCGTTCACGTAATTGAGAACATTCTATTAAATGTGCAAAGCCATTTTAATTTGAAACTTTCTTGGCCTGCCTCAGCAGCAAACTGAGGAAAGCGAAAAGAAAAGGAACGAAAGAAAGAAATAAAGCAAGCGAATGGCGAAAGGAATGTAGCAAGCAGCTGGCAGCGGCAGGGGCAGCGCACAGAGCGTACATGAGAATTGCGTAGAGGGGCACGCAGCCAGCGACTGTGGTAGGTAGGTGGCTAGAGGTACAGAGCCCCGACCAGCAGCAAATTGCACAGCGGGCATAATAACGTCAAGCATAATAAAGCAATTTAATGCTCGAACAGGAACGCCGGCAACAATAACCAAACGACTGCTAAAAGGGGCGGAACCAAAATTGAGGGACGGGTCGGAGGGTGGGTGCGTGGTGGGTCGTAGGGTAGATAGAACAGCTAACGAACAAACGAACACGCAGAGTAGGAGAACTTTGGGACAATTGATATTGGTAGCTCATGCATGAATTTCGACACGAATCGCCAAAGGAAACGTGGCCGGGGGGCGGGGGTTGGGGCAGTGGCACAGCCAAAGACGTTCATCATAGCCTGTCAAGTCCCGACAAATTCCATCTAAACCTTTCCACAGTACGCACACACACACATATATATACTATATAAATATATA
>JAWNON010000162.1:1385000-1395000 GCA_035045945.1 Drosophila anceps
CATTCGCTATGCTCTATTCGCCTTTGACTTTTATTATTTTCTATGAAATTTTGCAATATGAATGCGAGCAGAGGAAGCAAGCATTTGCTACAGTTGGCATACGCTATGAGCGACAGCGGGCTATAAGGGAGCATAGATCAAAGCACAACGAAATAGGCATTGAGTATAATAAGGAAAGGGCGAGAGACTAGAATGAGCAGAGAAGAGAAGCTAAGATGAAGTAAACGTTGAAACAGTAACAGACGCAAGAAGCGAACAGATAAGCAATATCTAGAGAGTAGCTGAGAGAAGCGATGTTAAGCGATAAATTAGCAATGATTTCATGGCAACACCTCAATTAACAATGATTTATCTAGGTAGAGCTGAGTGTGTGCGCGAAAGCGACAACCGGCGGCAATCGTCTGCCGAATGTTCTCTGTGCAGAGAAGTTCACTTCAATCGAATATTTGCGCAGGGAACATTTGCAACTTGATTAACAGCCAAAAGTTGGTCAAGCTGTAAATGACGTTGATGCCCGACCAAGGGCAGGGTATATCTAGTTGAACTAAGTGCCAAATAACAAAATCAAATGAATGTTCCGGCCCAACAGAGAGAGAGAGAGAGGGAGAGAGAGAGAGTGTGTGTGTGTGTGTGTGTGTGGAGGGCAATGAGAGGTCAGTAGATAAAAAGCCAAACGAAAGCAAATCAAATAAATTACATTAAAAGAAAAATATGTAATAAAATAAAAATGCCTCCGTCAAACACACATAAACAAAGGCACAAAGGGAGGCAGCTGAGAGCGCTGCTCTGCATTAGAGAACAAAGCGCACAAACGGACAAAAATGGCCCAAACACAAAAGCCAAAAAGCACACACAAACACACACACACAGATATCTACTATATATATATATATGAATTGAATTGTTGTTACATCTTTTTCATCACAGAAATTCATTTCATTCATTTTTATTAGTTAGTTGAACGCGCTCAGACAACGCCAAAGCATTTAAAGAGCGCTAAAAATATCTCGCCATATTAAAGCTGTTCGACAGTTATGGAATGGATTGGAGTTCGCATCTCTCTTTTAGTTAGGCAATACTAAACTGCACAGTGATGTGCACTAAGTCTCTATGGACATCGACTCTTTTGGTGTTCATAAAAATAGTAGTGCGACTGTCCAACATTTCAGTGTGAACGCCCCTAGTGGGCGTATCGTACACGAAAATATACTCCAAATTTCAAGTTTCTAGCAGCAATAGCTGCAAAATGGCTTGCGTTCATACGGACAGACGGGCTGACGGACGGACGGACGAACGGGCGGAAGGACGGACGGACGAACGGACGGAAGGACGGACATTGCACAAAACCAATATACTCATTTTACTACGTGAATGACTATGACTAGTTTCGTGAAGGTTCTTTTCGTAGCAACTGTACCAATTCGTAATCATTTCAAATATTTTCGTAAATTTTCACAAATTTCTCAATCAAAAATGTGACTTTCTCCAGTATTTTTTTAGTATTCAAAAATACTTTGTATGTTTTCACTGTTCAGGTTGAGTGAGAAGCGATGAGGACTAAGATATTAAGTTGCTCACATTGAGTCGGCTGCGCCTGAGCACATCTAAGTGCAGACAATTTCTAATTGGTCTAAGACAAAGTTTGTTAAGCATTTAATTACAGCATTAAGTTGGCTGCGCTTCAGCACCTGCCGCCTGCAACCAGCCAGCAGCCACCTACCACCTACCACCTACCACCTGCCACCTGCGAGCTGGACACGAAGTCCAATTGCTATAAAACTGCGATTTAAACCAACTAATTAGTTCATTAAGTTTCGCACGGCACACATCGGGCATGTGGATGATGTGAAACTTGTTTAATGCACTCCCCAAAAACAAAAAAAAAAAAAAGAAAAACAATTTCGTAACTTAACAACGCGTGCAAGACCAAAGCTCATAAAAAGGCCAAGTTCAATGCTGAAGCTGAACATTTCCGAAAATATCCATAAAATTGCATATTTTATATACTTCGCTCGCCTCAAGTCGGCGGCTTAAAGCTGTTTTGGCGACCGGAGTTTAGGCCAAATATTATTGTTTTTTTGCTTCGTCCGTAACATAACTGTAAAACCATAAAACACTTTCTTCCTCTTCTTAGCAAAAAAAAAATATGAAAACAGAAAATGAAATAAGCACGCTGCATCCGCAAACAAATTCCATAAAACTTTGCCCAATTTCTGTTTAAAAAAAAAATAAATAAGCAAAAGAAAACAAAAAAAAAAGAAACAAACGCATCAAAAAAACTTTTGTTTCACATGAAATACTCCCAGAACTCCCCCAACCCCTTGCCAGACTTCTGCACAGGTTGAGCTACATTGTTCGTTCTGGCTGAGTCATGCTCGAGTCCATTGTGGAGCAATCGTGTTGCTTCAGCTTCGCCATTCATTGTTATGTCCAACGCTTCAATGGGGCTCAATTGAACGGCCTGCCATAACCAATCATAGCCGCCACCACCCCTTCCCTACCGCCGCCACTCCCTCCCTACGTCCATGCGTCCGCTGCGTGAGCTGAGCGCGCTCATAAGTAGGCTATGGAAAGTGTTTCGTTTCTTTGTCCTTGAGACGGCATTTGGCTAAGTCGCATAATCCAGAGATGCCCCACGCCCAAGGCTCAAAAACACTGAGTCGCGGCCACATTTACCTGCATCCTACTTAACCTCGCACACACAGAGAAAGAGAGACAGAGATAGAAAAAGAGAGAGAGAGAGAGAGAGAGAACTGGTCTCAGCGACTGACATTGGCGGCAAGTAGCTTAAATCCTTTACATTATCCTTTACGTTATCCCACATGTAACTGTTTCTAAGCGTGCCTAAGAACCAAGTCTATCCAACACTCTGTCTCTGTCTCTGCCTCTCTGTGTGTGTGTGTGTGTGAGGCAGAGGCGCACGCACTGCTTACACTAAACTCGAGTAAATTAAGAGCGAATTTCCCAAAGCCCAAGAGCAACAACTGGAAATGTCCTGGAAGCTGAGCCAATGCTCTGCGCCGACTACATAATGCGCTGTCCTGCAGCATGAGAAGCAAACAGAAAATATTTATTTAAAAATATTAAACTTAAAAATAAGTTCTTCACATTTCATATGTATGTATAGATAATTTTTTAATAAAATCTAAATTAACAAATAGGCGAATGAACTAGATTTTGAACTAGATGAAGAATTTGATTATCTTTTACTTTTCCTTTCGTCGTGGTAAAATCTGAAATTGAATAAAACTTGCAGCAAAAGACGCTTAAGCTAGAGTGGGACAGATAGAATACACGGTAGCTGTGTGACAGAGAAGCGCTCTGCTGCTGAGACTAAGCTCTGATCGTAAGTCACCGACTGAATAAGAGCGACAGAGAAGGCAATAGATAACAGCGAGTTGTAAGTTCGGAGAGAACTGTTTGTCGGCAGTCAGAGTTGCATAGCGAAAGCGTAAGCGAACCGAACTTGTTGGGCAAACATCGATTTGTAATTGATATATGTATATATAATTAGGTGATCGAGCGTCACTGCTTGCTCACAGACTGTATGTGTCATATAATATGTCTTATCATAAACATATACATATGTCATATACATACATACAGCTTTGTTCATAAGAATAGTAGTGCAACAGAGCACTATAATCACAATACTTATTTTGAAAACAATTTGAAACGAATATTAAGACAAACATATTTTTTTATTAATTTAGATTTCTTTTTGGTCCCATAGGATATGTGCCTTTCCAGGGCTTGAGAAAGAAAAATTCTCAAAATTGAGTCGTTCATAAAAATAGTAGTGGCTACTAAAAGAGGTAAAAAAAAAAAAAAAACTTTTTAATATTAATCCAACTTCATATATTATGTTTCACATATATTTTGTTTTGTCTAATACTTAGATATTCTCAAAATATTATGTTTATCACAAAGTATGAACACACCTGTATATGCCAAAATAGCAAATGAGTTCTTAAAGCTCAGCAGCATGTTGAACAAACGAATGCGCATGCCGCATATGAACATCGTCTGCGCTACACTTTCCAACGCTGGAAGGCGAGAGAGCGTAGTGGGAGAGCGCGCAGAGCAAATTGCCCAAGATTTTGATTGTGAGCGCCAAATTGCAATTCGAAATAGATTTTACAGTTGCTAACGGTCTTTTGCAGTTACATATTTAACAAAATGGCGGACTTTAGCCGACGTCGAGCCGCATGATTCAATTAACTGCGAAAAGTGTTCAATTGATCCAATTCGATATGCGAACACACTTGCCAGCTCGACAGCCTGTCACTTTGTCAGTTTGTCACTTTGTCACTTTGTCAGTTTGTCCAGAGTTGGAGCTAATTGAATGCGAAGCACTGCGTTAGTGGTATCCGCTAGACTGCCCAAGGGTATTACCGCTGCTGGTGGACGCAACCTTGCTGTTAAGCTCGAGTTTCGACAATGTAATTAATTGTGCATTTGCAGGTTTATGGACGAGCTGCATTGTTGCAACTGTTGCATGCGCCATATAGACTGGACGCACATCTCTGTGCTGTGTGCTGTGTGCTGTGAGCTGTGTGCTGTGTGCTGTGTGTGCAACTGCAGCTGGTTATAAATAATGCACAATGAGGTTAGGTTCAAATTAAGTTAGGTTAGTTTCGAATTCCCAGCTCAACGCTGCATGTAAATTGCAGGTTTTTGCATGAAATGTTGTTTGCTGCTGCTGTTGTTGCTGTTAAGTTCTCATTCATTATAAACAGCGGAATTCAAGGACACACAGCTCGCAACCATGGCAGATGCCAGAGCTTCCATGCCAGCAATTTCTTTGTATCCAGAATATTACCCATTCCCAGAAAATGAACGCTCTAATTAGACGCCCAAGTTATCACAAACAGTTACGAGTTTCATCACTCAGCGCGCTGTTGGCCGACAAAAAGCCGTGGCAACTGCAACTGCAACTGCAGCAGCAACTGCAACTGCATAGCAACTGCAACTGCGCTAAATAGCAACAGAAAACAATGTAAAAGTCGACAGACAAAATCACATGTGACTTAAAGCTGACGCCCGCATATGCGGCTTACTTAGATACCCTGTAAAAACAGCACGATAAGTCTTTTAAGCTTGTATTTAGAGCCAATGTTATAGATAACTATCGAAGTTGCAAGAGAACCAGTTCGTAGGACATACAATTACTAATTGAAATGGAATCAGTTCGTAGTAAGAATTGTAATTAATAATCAAATTGAACTAGTTCTGAGTCAAATTCAAATGGAACCAGCTCGTGGCAAAAACTGGAATTACTAATAGAAATGGAACGAGTTCGAAGTAAGAATTTTAATTAGTAAATAAAATGGAACTGGTTCTTATTCAAATGAAACCGGTTCGCAGCAAGAATTGAAATTAATAATCAAATTGAACTAGTTCTGATTTAAACTCAAATAAATAATATAAAACTAGTTCGAAACCAAATTTAACCAGTTCGCAGCAAGAATTTTAATTACCAATTCAAGTGGAACCAGTTCGTGGCAAGTATTGAAATATTTTTGCTTATCACCGAATTTTGCTGTCCAACAGTTCAGTCGCACTGCTACTCTTATGACCACAGCTGTATACATATGTATCAATATTCATCAAAGCAAAGCAAATTATGTTTCTAGTCGGATATACCCTCAGGCGCGTGCAACTGGTTGATGGAAACTGATTATAGAGAGTAAAATGAAAAACACGCCGCACAACTGTAACAAGCAGAAATTCAATTTGATTTCGTAGGGTTTTGCTTATAATCCAGCATATGCACACACACACACACACGTATGTACACACACACACACACACACGCACACTCTACGTATTGTTGCACTTTTAATTGGAGCTTTTTGTGGATGAGTCTTTTCACAGTGGCTTAAATTTTTAGCACTTCGATACAGCCAGAGCCTAATTACAAATGATCTCCGTCTCGCTCTCGCACTTGTTGAGCTGCCTGAACAATATTTTTGGCTGAGCAAATGCAAGCGCAAGCAAAGTGCCAGCACAGCAGGCAGAGGGAGAGGGAGACGTAGGGACATGCGGACAAAGTACTTAAAGAAGCAGCGCCATTTTTAGCAGCAACTGCAGTAGCTTAACTGTTTATGCTCTCTCCCTCTCACTCTCGCTCTCACTTGCAGCAACTCTTCAACTGCCCACTTGACAGTGGTGTCAAAAGGCAACATTGCTGACATAATCAAACAACTGGATATTTGCGATGGAATTCCAATTTAAATTCAGGTATTCTCAGTCAGTGAAATTAAAACGAACTAAATATTTAAAAAATGCTGCACAATAGGAGTTTTTTTTTGCCATAAAACAACCCAGAAGTGCCCATATACACACTCACTGATGGGAGTTTATTTCTCAATATAATGTTTACTTATTACTGTTGTTGCAATTAATATGTATTTTGTTTGTTTTTAAATGCAATTATTTTGCAATTTATTGTTTGCGAACAAGAGCCAAAATGAATCAATAATAAAGCAAACAAAAGAACCAAACGGCAGCTCGTATGGGCAAAGGAACCAGGGGACAGGCTGACGCTCAATGAGCGAAGTTAACGATTCTTAAAGTGAACGACTCATCGACTGAACGACTGAACTCAACTGACTCGTTTAATTGAACTAATGTAGCATACTTTTTGGGGCCAGCAGCTCAAGTTCAAGCCGTGTCTGTGCTTCAACTGATTATATCTGCTTAAATGAGACGGAGGCACACATATCGAACGCCTGTGTGTGTGTGTGTGTGTGTGTGAGTATGTGTATGCATACATATGTACAATATAACGCAGCGCAGACATCAACACAAAAAACCTTTCAAAAATCTAGTGCGTACATTCGTTTGCTGCACACATTTCAATTTCCGCTTCATTTACGCCTTCCTTTTCATGCGTGTTTATCTGTGTGTGTGTGTGTGCCTGTGTGTGTGTGTCTGTGTGTGTGTGTGTGTGTGTGTGTGTGTGTGATGCTCTTCCTCTTCACTGTGCTTTCAACACATCGGCACTCAGCCATTCACACGCACAGCAGCACCGATACCAAACACACACACACACACACACACACACACATCTATACTTAAACACGTTCATTTTTTCATTGAAATTGAAGAGTCTTCAGTTAGCACGTCTTGCAGCATTCAGCTTTTGCGCTGCAGCACATAATACAACACATATGTACATACATAGGCATAGTTATATTGAAGGCCATTTCAATCAAAATTCAAATTATATTTTTGCTGTCGATCATGTGGAAATCAAAATACAGTTTTAGCATCACTTTGCAGTTTAATTTCAAATAACTGACTATTATTACCAATTTCAAGCAAATTGTATGAGAGAAGTAGTGTAGCCTTAAAAATGCATATAAATATAGCTTTATAAATATACAAAAGACAAACATTTTCATATTTTACTTTGAAAAGGAAAACGCCATTTTGTGGTTTATGCACATGCTACAATTTATAGCAGCTAATGTAAATGCGGCGAATTAACGAATTGCGTACTAAAAATACGCAGCAAATTTAGCACAGACAGAAACCAAGAAAATCAAATAAAACAGCTGAGTCGCAAACCAGCCAGTATTTTAAGGTAGGCAAAAGGCGACTTCGCCCTGACAGCGCCAGTATAAGAGTGAAATAAAAGCAAAGAAAATAAGTAAATCCCGTTTTTATAAAAATAAAAGGATATTTAACAGCACCAGTACAAAAGAGAACAAACGCCGTTAGCTGAACAATCATTAAGGTATGTATTTTGTTATTTTGTTATTGTTTTTTTTTTGCTGGATTGATCGCATTGTTTGACATATTTTCGATATAAAAAAAAAAAACAAACAAAACAAAAACTGTAACGTTATGTAATTGCTAACAACTGACTAACGGTTCGTTTTACTGTTATTACTCATCATTTTGATTCATCCTCATTCGAATTCTACTTCTTCTGTTTTCACTTTTTTCTGCTTACAAATACAGGCTTAATAATTAACGGTAAAGTCCTTTGCTTAACGACTACATACAAACTTGCATTTACAGCTATAAGAACATTGGGCGTGTAAACATACACATATAAAAACATGCAGACATGCGTACAAACAAACATACATACATACTTAGATACATATATATGCTTATGCACAGTCCAAAAATCGGCTTAAGTACACCAATTTGCAATGCCCATAGAGATTAACATAACCTCACTTAAACATACGCTTAACACTATGTGGGCAGGGAAGAGGGAGGGCGGGAGCAGGGGCTTAAACTTAAAGATAAATCATATATATGAATATATATATGCATAAGGCATAAGACTTAATCACAAAATAAACAAAGATAAACAAAAAATAAAAAATAAAAAATATATATATATATATAGAATATGGCTTAAATGGATGGGATTCGGATTCGGATTGAGGATAGGGGTTTGGGCTGTGGGGGCGCGTTCTTGCACTTGGTCCTTAGGCAGCACGGATAAGGGGGCGGGTTGCGGGGGCGGGGGTGGGGGCGGGGGTAGCAAAGCTCCGCGCATTAGAAGCGCTGCGGCAAGAGCTCGCTCTTCACGCCCCTTATCAAGTGCTTCTTCTTGCGATGCGTGGACAGATTGCAGGACTGCTTGAAGGAGGCGCTGCACATATCACAGTTGAATCGCCGCTCCTTGCTGTGCACCACCCGATGCAGTTCCATGCGCGACTTGTACTTGAATTTCAGCCCGCAGGTGCCATAATCGCAGATATACCAGCGTTCCCCGTCATCTGACGAGACGGCGCTGCTCGCACTGGCCGTTGTGCTATTCGAGTCCTTCGGCAGCAGCTCCTGGCCGCCGGCTAGCAAAGGCATGCACGATTGCTGCAGCACCACAGCGGCTGCAGCGGCGGCGGCAGCCGCTGCATTAGCATTAGCACTAGCATTAGCATTAACATTAGCATTAACATTGGCATTAACATTGACATTCGTGCCGCTCATCATTGGGACAACCAATGCGGCATGTGATAGCGGTGGTGGCGGCGGTGGCGTTGCTGTTGCCGTTATTGTTGTACTTGTCGTTGTGGTCGCTGTGCCCGCATTCACAAAGCAGGACGTCGACGGCGGCGGCGGCGGCGGTACTGGCACAGGCACCTGCACCGGCACCTGCACCGGCGCCACTTGTGATAAATGATAAATTGTGGTGTTTGCGTTGTTTTCTGCTGCTGCTGCTGCTGCGGCTGCCGCTGCCGCTGCCACCTGCATTTCCGGCGGCAGGGTTAGGGTGCTGGGCTCCACTTTGATATCGATGCTGCCGCCGCCTCCTCCGCCACTGCTGCTGCTGGTACTGCGTGCGCTGTGCTCGCCAGCAGCAGCAACTGCCACAGCATGCAGCTCAGCCAGATCCTTGGCAGTATCCCGCTGTTGTTGTTGTTGTTGTTGTTGTTGTTGTTGTTGTTGTTGCTGCTGCTGTTGTTGTTGTTGTTGATGCTGCTGAAGCTGCAACTGTTGCTGTTGGTCCTGCTCCTGGTCATCCTCGCTGTACTTGGGGCAGTGATACAAGGCCAGCGGCATGGGCATGCTCGTTGGCAACGTTGTTGCGCCACTCGTTGCAGTCGCCTCCACATCCGTCATGCAATAGCTTGAACTGCGCCCATGCTCCTGTTTACACAAACACCAAACACATGAAAACAAACATTTTGGGCGCCAAAATAATAACAGATAAACAACAATGCACACGCATGTCAATATTGGGATCCCGGTTCGCTGCTCTCTGGCGCTTACCTTGACAAGGCCGTGGAGGAAATTGTGCTCATCTTGGATGTGCTTCCAGAAGGCGTCCTGTGTTTGCAGCTCCTCCTGGCATGTGTGGCAGACGATCCAGAAGCTGTCGCCCGATAGACAAAACTCACCGAGTTTCGTATATATCTTATTGTTCTTGCTGAGAATGCGCGGAAAGCCCATTGCGTTGACGTTGTTTGGCGACGCCTCGGGGCCGTGCGTTGCGTTTTTTTTATTATTAATATTTATATGAATGTTTTGT
>JAWNON010000162.1:1400000-1500000 GCA_035045945.1 Drosophila anceps
GGCGTGATTGTGGTGCTGGCAATGCCGATATCCAAATGGCAATTGCCACCACCAGCAACACCACCGATACTAAATGGCTGATGACTGTGTGACTGACGACCGTAACCGCTAATTGATTGTTGTTGCTGTTGTTTATGACGCGCACCACCCCCGCTGGCGGCACCACTGCCACCCCCACTACCGACATTACCGCTGCCACTCCCGGCCAGCGACAATATGGCCAATGGCAATGCATTGGATTTCGTTGAGCATATCACACTCTTTTGCCGCGCCCCACCAGCACCACCGTTCACACAATTGTTGTTGTTGCTGCTGCTGCTGCCGCTGTGGCTGTGACTGTGGCTATTGCCCAGCGGCGAGGCAGCCGTTGTGGACGCACTCGAGCTGGAACACGAACTGGACGGCGAGTGCAGAAAGTGTCCGGGCAACTGTGGTGTGATAGTCACGTTTGGGTTCGATGCCAGCGACAAGGTGGTCACATTACCGCCACCAATCGCCGGCGACATGGGTGGCGAGATGTACGCGTTTAGTGGATGTGAATTATTATTATTACTATTATTGCTATTGCTATTATTATGATTATTACTATTATTATTATTATTATTGTTGTTGTTCGCATTGGTCTGTATGGAGGTGGAGAGATCTGGATTGGCTATCACCTTGTGTATTACGGCTCGCATCTCGTCCGTCATATTAAACTTCTTTTCGAAATCCTCCAACGCTTGCGTGGAGTTCAAAGGTATTGTGGTGACACCACCAGCACCACCTGCGCGATGTTTTCTGCCAGTTGGTGGTGCTGCCTGCTGCTGCTGCAGCAGCTGTTGCTGTTGCTGATGATGCTCATCCGATATCAGTGGCGGCACAGTGGGCTTAGTAAAGGTGCCACCACCTACTTTGCTGCTGCTGTTGCCATTGTTGCTGTTGCTGCTGTTGCTGCTGTTGCTGCTGTTGTTGTTGTTGTTGCTGCTCTTATTGTTCGTCTGCTTGTTAGGATTGTTGTAGTCGAGCATTGTGATCAAATCGGTGTCCAGTGGCAACGATGGCAACGCCGGAAAGTTGCCAGCCAGTGTGTTGCCATGCGTCATTTTCGATGACGCGCTGGCAACACCGCCGCCTCCGCCTCCGCCGCCGCCGCTGCCACCGCCACCAGCAGTGGAACCGGTGCTGGCGCCCTTCATCTGTTGCGTCAGAAGCAGGCGCTGTGTGGGCGTCAGCTGGTTCCACAGCGCCAGGTTTGTGTAGTCGGCACGGGTTGAAGGCATATTGTAATTGAAAGGACTGCCTAGCAGGGCGTGCATATTGGCAGCGACGGCGGCAGCGGCAGCGGCAGTGGCAGCGGCAGCAGCAGCAGCAGCTGAGCCGGCATTTGAGGAGCTGTTGTTGTTCTTGTTGTTGTTGTTGTTGTTATTGGAGTTGTGCGTATTATTATTATTGTTGTTATTATTATTATTGTTATTATTATTATTACTGTTGTTGGCAAGGACATGACCATGATGGCCACGTGAACTGTGCGTGTTTGGGGAGTGTTGTTGTTGTTGTGCATGGTTAAATGTGCTATGGTGTTGTCGTTGTTGTTGCTGTTGTGTCTGTTGTTGTTGTTGCACCAGTGATTGCTCGACATTTGACCTAGAAACATTATATACAATACATGAGTCGCATTTAGCTTGGCTGCAAAATTTCCATTTTTTTTTTAATTTTTTTTTTTTTGTTTATATTTATATGTATATATACTTTTGTATTTGTTTTTCTTTCTTTTCTTAATTGATTGTTTTGCAAGCATTTTTCAAATTTTGTTGATACGCGCCTAGCAATACACACACACACACACACACACACACACAGAGAGAGAGAAGCAGACGCACACACTCACAGCTATCTTAATGTTAAAAGAATACAACAAAAAAAACCGTTGAATTGATGCATTCATCGTTAAGTATTTATCGATAATTTGCAACGTTGCGCGCTGATCTTGTTGCTGCCGGTTTGTTTCACTCTTGGGCTAGCGCCAGCCAAGTGTTGCCCTACTTAATTTAGATTCAACTAATTAGCGCATAATTTGAACGAATTCGATCAAAACACTTTTAAAAAAAAATGTATTTTTTTTTTAAATTTTTTTCTTTTATTCGGTTTTAATTAATTTATTTTTTATTAATTATGCCCTGGGCGCTAAGCTAATACACGATAAACGTGTGCGTATGTGTGTGTGTTTTTGTGTACATCGAAATTAGCATGTTCAATGATTGTGTGTATGTGTGTGTATGTGTGTGTGTGTGTGTGCGTGTGTGTGTGTGTGTGTGTGTGCAATGAAACTTTATTTCATTAAGTTGCAACTTGCAAGTTGCAGCTTCACAGCATTTGTTTAATCATCTTTTATTTTTGGTATAACAAACATTCTTAAAGTACATTAATTAAACCCTTATTAGCTTTCATGTCTGCATTGTCACACACACACATATATATATATATATATATATATATATATATATATATATGTATGTGTTTATAAAATGATATAATATATGAATATATATAAATACATTTTGCTTGTGAGAATTTTGTTTGCCAAATTTATATCAACTTGTACACGCATTATATATAATGTTTTTTAGATCTTTCTTTCACTTTCCCTATATATGTATATATCTCTTTCTCTCGCACACTCTGTCTCTCTTTACCTTACTGCTCTCATTTTGTATGGGAATAGTTTTGATATCTGATTCTGTGCGGTTGGCTTTGATTGCGGCTCTTGTTAATTCGATTGATATCATGTGGCCGGGTTTGAGGTTGAGGTTGAGGCTGAGGCTGAGGCTGAGGTTGAGTTCTTTGTGGACTGTTGTTGGTTTCTCTGCCATAGGGGGTAGTGGGATACCTGTCACCAGAATTTCTTGTTAAAATTCCATTTAAAATTTGAGTTTCGTATTTTGGTTTTGTTGTTTTTTTTTTGTTGTGATTCGATTTTCTGTTGGTTTTGTTTTTGTTTTTGTTTTTATTGTTGTTGTTGTTGTTGTTGTTGTTGCTGCTTTTATTTTACTTTTAATTGTATTTTTATTTTTTAATTTAATTTAAATTTTAATTTTAATTTCAATTTAAATTTTCATTTTTGGTTGTAAATTCGATTCACGATTGAGTCACGATTTTTGTTCTTTTCGATATCGTTTTCGAGTGCGACAAAATTAATTAGGGGTAGTCAGTACACACAGCCATAAAATCAAATGTATGCATGTTTGTATGTAAATATGTTTAATTGCAATTATATATATGTATATGTATATATATAGATATAGATATATATATATGAATTGATTTTTATATTGATAAGAGATTAGCAATAACAATATTCCATAATAAACAAACATATATATATACATATATACATATATATATATATATATATATATATATATATATATATATATATATATATATATATATATATATATATATATATATATATATATATATATATATATATATATATATATATATATATATATATATATATATATATATATATATATATATATATATATGCATATGTATACATAGTGTATATATAATCAAAATAAACATTGTTTATTGCTTTAAATGCGAATTCATGTTTTTCAAAATATGTTGTAGTTCTTCTATTAGCGTATTCATCGAAGACCAAAAAAAATACATTAAAATTAAAGAAAGTGAACAAAAATCTAAAGAGAATCATTTTATTTATTTTTATTTTTATTTTTATTTTTAATTTTAATTAATTAATTTTTATTTATTTTTTGAGCAAGCATCACAAATAGGAAAATTATTTTAAAAAGAATTAAAGTTCAAGGCATGCAAACTACAAGAAAAAGTTAGGAAATTGCATATAAAAAACTACAAAATGAATGTAAGTGTGTGTGCGTGTCTCTCTCTGTGTGTGTGTGTGTGTGTGTGGGTGTGTGCGTGCGTGTGTGTAGGTGTGTGTGTGGGTGTGTGTGTGGGTGTGTGTGTGGGTGTGTGTGTGGGTGTGTGTGGGTGTAAGTCTGCTTCGTGTGCTGTGTTAACAACGTTTACCCTTATTACCCTTTATATAACTGCACAAAATAAGAAAAATTAAAAAAATAAAAATTTTGACACATGGACACCCTAATGCATGCCATATTGAACAAATTAATTTGTTGTTTTTTTTTTTTAATTCTTTAGTTTTTTATAGCTGTGTTAGTAACGCAAAAGAGTTTGTGAGAAAGTAGACAAAAGATGTTTTCAATTTCTTTCAGTTTCGGATATATATTTTGAAAAACACAATATGCAGTGACGCCCTAAATGAAAGATATATATATATATATATATATATATATATATATATATATATATATATATATATATATATATATATATATATATATATATATATATATATATATATATATATATATATATATATATATATATATATATATATATATATATATATATATATATATATATATATATATATATATTATATATATATATATATATATATATATATATATATATATATATATATATATATATATATATATATATATATATATATATATATATATATATATATATATATAATATATATATGTATTTTTTTTATATATATGTATATATTATATATTATATATCTACATATTCCTCGATGACAAAATATCGAATGCAATGAGAAAGCGTTTTTTGTATAATTTTTTTTTTACTTCTCTTTTTCTATCTTTCTTCTTTTTTTTTAACTACTACAACAACAATAAGAAAAACATGGAAAGATTTTTGGTTTGTTTGGTATACAATCATTACAATTAATTTTTGTTTTGTTTTTGTTTTGCGTGTTGGAAATAAATTACGAAAAATAATGTAGCGTGACTTTTTTTGTTTTGTTTTCTTCTTTTTTTTTTTTTTTGACGTGGGGTTGGTAAAAGGGCAAACGGAATTGTAGCAAATAAGTTATATATATATATATATATGCGTTTAACGATTATTTTTCATAATTTCATAACATGTATATATAGTTTTGTTTTGTTTTTTTTTATGGTAAACAGTCGAAATTGGTATTAAAATTAAATAAAATGCGTGCACAAACGCCGATTTCGGTAATCTGTTTTCTCTTCAAGATTTAGATTTTTTTTCTTTTTTTTTTTTTAAATATTACAACTAAGATGAAAAAACAATTGGTGCATAGAAGAAGAGAACAACAAAAATATAAAAAAAAAAAAAAACAAATAAATAAATAAATAAATAAAAATTACAACTTTCTGCTGTTTTCTGATCTTGGAATTTTTTTTTTTTTTTTTTTTTGTTCTTTTATCGTGTGGCACCCTAATGGCAGAAAAATATTCAACTTAACATAGAGTGAAAAAGTAATGTATGCATGTACACATAATAAACGAATTACAACAAAATTTGAAAAACACAATTTCTGCGCAAAAAATGTTTGTTTGTATTTTTTTTTTTTTTATATATATAACCAATCAATAAATATGATATTCAGCATGTAAATATACATATACAAATCTATAAAAATATATATGTATATATATATAGTACATACACATAGATAAAGAAAAGCAAAATCAAAGTAAATAGCAAAAACTAATTGTAACTGTAATTGCAAATTGCTTTCATTATTTGATTAATTGTAGTTTAATTAAACGACGCAGTTACAAATCGATAGCAACAAAATGATAACAATCGATACATCGATTGCATGTGAATTACTTACATGTGATTGGCATTCTGTCCGGCAGCGGAGCGAACCAGAGGCGGCGGCGCATTGCCGCCACCGCTATGACTGTTCACCGAGGACATCGAAATCGCAGGATTGTTGTACGAATACGGTTGCCGGCTGCTGCCACTCAGCATCATGTTGTTTATATGTTCTCGATAGGCGCCGCGATTTGCATTCGCATGCGTTTGCTGCGCCTACAGGTTGCAAATGGAAGAGAGCACACACAAGAGAAATAAGAATAGTGAAAAAGAAAAAAAAAAAAACATTTATTGTAATAAGCTCATGTGAGCGCGAGATAAAATAAACCTCAACAGGTTGCCAAGCACACAAAATCAAACACATATACATACATACATACATACCCACACACACACACACACACGTGCCTATGTTTGCTCGAGCAAACAACTTTAACTACAGCGAGAGCATAGCGTAAATCTATGCATGTATGCATATGCGTGCGTGTGTGTGTGTGTGTATGCCAGCATACGTATGTGTGTATGTACATATGTCTGTATGACCCAGTTTCTAAGCTGCTGTGGCTGGGCCGCTGCTGCTGCTGCTGCTGCTGCTGCTGCTGCAGCTGCTATTGCCAAACTGTGAGAAAAAATCTGCTAAATATACCAACACATGCATTTTACATTATCTTTGCATGTGTTGATTACAGAGACGTGGCTAAATGTGCTTTTCTTTTGCCTTTCTACTACAGTTATCCTCCTGACGATCGACAGGCGTTTATTAATTAATTTCCTATTCCCTTGCACACGCACACGCACACGCACACGCACACGCACACATTCATCAACAGCTGCTGACTCAATTTGTTTTCGGTTCTTTTCCTTCAATTTATCGATAACAAATGTGTTTTGAACTAGAGCCTGGCACGAGCTATTTCATTCATAAATGACACAAGCTAAACAGTTGCGTACCAAGTCGAACAGCTAGCTGAGCGCATTGAACTGTAACCACAGCTCAAACGCTCAACAGTTCAATAGCATGAACGGTTCCGTTTGAACTTGGTCTATTTTGATAGTTCTTGTGATCATAGCAATGAAAATAAGGAATAACTAGATCATGTGCTGCTGTCTGTTGTTGTTTAAGAACAATTGTTATGCGCAATTGCAGCTGGTGATTGAAAAAAAAATGTATAAGCTCATGCATTCTTGCATCTATGCCCAGCTAAAAATGTTGCATACTCTGCTTTATTCAATGTGACAGCTTTTTGCAGTTAACACAAATGCTTAAAGGAAATTCACATTTGACAAATAGTTCACGAGTCTATACATATGTATATATCTATATGTAAATATGTTTATTTGCAAAACAAATGCATAGAAGAAAAACAAGTGTTGCCATAATAATAACAACAACAGCTAATCTTTAAATCATTCATTAATGAACTGTTTTTTGCACGCACGTACACAAACACATGCACACGCAAACGCAAACGCACACGCACACACATACTCATGCGCCAGTGATGCCAGAATGTTGTGTGATTTTTTCTGTTGCGTTTCTATACAAATGGCGCAATTGTACCAAATTGTTACAGAAATGGTACATGGCACACGTTTGATGCCATAAAAGTACATTTGTGTCCTGCATAAATCAAATGATATTAAAAAATTGAAAAAAGATTGAAGCATGAATTGTTTACGCTAGTTCTAGGCACTTTGCTGCCGCCACCCCCCCACCCCCCCCCCCCCCCCAACTATATACTTGTGTATGTATGTATGTACATATATATTTATAGAACTATTGCTATCTATGACATCTTTGCTCTTTCCTCCCTCCCAACAAAATCTATTGACATCTTTGCTCTATCCTCCCTCCTATGGATATCTATTGACATCTTTGTGCTTTGCTCCCTCCCCAACTATCTGACATATATATATTTTTATAGAGAGTACTCACCAACATTTGGACATGCAGCTGCGGCACATTGTTCTGGCTATTCATCCAGCCGCCGCTGGCCAGAGCCTGGACCGTGGCCTGAGTCAGCATACGTGTATTGCCCTGCGTTTGCAGCATGGCCGCTGCGTGTGTATTGAATGCTGCTGCCGCGGCCGCTGCAGCAGCGGCCGATGGGAAATTGCTGCCATTTGCCACACCGTTGGCAGCGGCAGCGGCAGCGACGGCAGCGCGCTGCTTCATCAAATGCTGCTGCTGCGCAGCGGCGGCAGCGGCTGTCGAATGCTGTTGCTGCTGCTGTTGTTGTTGCTGTTGTTGCTGCTGTTGTGACTTTTGTACGTTGACATTGGCGCTGCTGCTATTGACGCTGGCAGAGATTTTTGGCGGCGGTGCCGTTGGCTGGCGCGTCCAATTAACCGAATTATTAACATTGGCCCGATTGCCGATCAACAAATTTGAGTCGACCACCTTGCTGGGCCAATAGTCCTCGAATTCGGTGCCATTGGGAAAATAGCTTTTGATGTCTGTCAGCGAAATAACGGCAACATTCTCACTGGAGAATAGCTCATTGCGTATGCCCTGGACTTTGCAACAGAATTTCAAATATGCCAAATCCCAGCCATTTAGCAATTCCGCTTTCGTCTTCAAATTCTCCGTTTCACCTTCGAAGTAGAAGAGCGGCACCACCTGCTGGCTGTTGCGCACGGTATACGGCACCACCGACTCCTTGTTGATGCGTATGAAGCCGCATTTCTCCGATGGCGTTTTGCTGCCAGCGACCAGCTTGCGATAGCATATGTCCAGGAATTGATAGAATTTCGATGCATCGCTGAGACGGACGACCAAATCCTTTTGGGTGAATATATCACGACCGAATTCACCATCGCAATGCTTGTGATTGATCTCGATGAAGAGACGGGCCTCGGCATCGGTGATATAATAGCTGCGCACGCATGTGCAACTGGAATAGATGTCCGGATGCAGGCAATTGAGATATTTGCCAAGGAGCTTCAATTCGATCATGCGCACCGAGCAATACTTCTCCGATTGTCTGTATATATAGGGTATCGATACTTTCCCAAATTGCGCCCAGCCAAAATGGCCTTTTATTGATTCCTCATCGCAGGGGCCGCCGCCCGATGACGATGATTTCTTATCAATGATGTTGTTGTTATCGATGATGGCACCATTTGGACGACCATTGGCCGCCAGAGCGGGCACCACCTGCATTGTACCGTTGGGCAGCTTCTGATGCCGTGACAGGTAGCTCATAATATTCGTCTGGCCATTGCCATTGGTTAGCGGCGGCTGCATGGCCGCTGCACCACCGGCACCACCACCACCAACTGCACCAGGTCCCCCGCCACCATTGGCATGCTGCATGGCTGCCTGACGGCTGGCCTGTTGGGCTGCCTGCTGTTTTTGCTGCTCCTTCATTTTGGCCGCCAATTCGCGTATTTCGGCATCGTCCTCCTGCTTGACGGGCGGACCGAGCGCACCACCCAAACTGTTGCCGTGCAGCGGCAGCGTCTGGCCATTGGCATCGATCACGCTGGTGATCTGCACATCATCGCTGCTTGACATGACTCTCTCTCTCCCTCTGTCGCTCGTCTGCGATGTCACTCTCTGTTTATATATATTTTTTTATTTACTTTCTTTTTTACTTTTTTCTTTTGTTTTTCTTTGCCGTTTATATTTGCAGCTTTAATTCATGTTTCAAATGCTGCAATTAGGCGAAAAAAAAAAGTTTTATATTTTGTAAGCACAAACAAAACTTCAAAAAAAAAAAGAAGAAAAAACAACAAATCGAACTCACAGCAAATTGACACACACACACACACACACACACACACACTCTCTCTCTCTCTCGCGCTGCCTTTTCCCGGCATGCGCCAGCGCTCAGCTGACACAGATATGGCAACACTGGCGCGGCCGTTGGCCACACACACACATACACACGCACGCTCACATACACATGCACACACTCACTCTCTTTCTCTATCTCTCTCTCACACACACACGCACACACACTGACAACAACAAAACGTGCTGCTTGCTGCTATGTTGTTGATGTTATTTTGTTGTTTTTGCTCTTCAATTTTTTTTTTGCTGCGCTGCTTTTGTTGTTTGTATATCGTGCTGTTTCTTTCGCGCGCACTTTTTGTTGTTGTTTATGGTATGTGTTGTTGCTGTGTAGCGGGCGGCAGCAACTGCTACTGCCAGTTTTTTTCTTTTTCTCTCTCTCTCTCTCTCTCTCTTCTCTTCTTTTTGCTTTCTGTTTTGCAAATTTCTTTTCACAAGCAATGGTCAAACATTTTGATATCAACTAAGTTGCATTTATTTATTATACACACATTTATAATGATATATGTACATATATTGACACTATTTTGGTTATTTCACTTACAATTTGGTATATTGTTGCTATTAGAACTTGAAAAAAATTTACACAACGGCATAATCACTTCTCTTTTTGTAATAATCTTGTTTCGCTTATTACATTTATATACAATGTACATGAATCTAATATTCCTAATAAATATATATATATAAGTATATATATATATATATATAATTATGTTTTGTTTATTTGATTATACACCGCCGACGCGACGCCTACTACGACGACGGCGACAAACGACGCTAAAAAAAACGCTGCTTTCTGCTCTGCGGACTGCGACGAGACGTCCTCCCGTCTTCGCAATACACAAACGAGTGTGATCGTTGTTACGAAAATTATTTCAACGAAGTCAACTGAAAAATGTGTGCGTGTGTAAGTGTGCGCGCGCGTCTGTGTGTGTGTATATAGCGGCGACGTCGACGGCGACGCCAACAGCGCAGCAGCTTTCTGTGTGTATACATTGAAATACATACATATATACGCTACACACACACACACGCACACATACGCGTACAATAGCGCAAAAAGAAATACAAAATACATAGAGCTGTCGCTACTGCCGGCGCTGCAGCAGCACCACCAACAACAACAACAACAACAGCAACGGCTGCAGAGACACGAACATGCAACGAACATTTTGCCGAATTGCTGCTGCTGCTGCTGCCGCTGCTTTGCTCACCACCGCACACCTTGCAACCCCCTTGTGCACTTCTTCTATCGACTAGCTAAGCGGCACTGCTAGCTACATCTACTACAATTACAGTGGTGCAATTCGCTCTAAACGTCGATTTCAATTCAATTAGCTAAATATGCGTAAAATATTAACAATATATGTATGTTTACTTACATAAATTTAAAATATATATAAATATTTATATATAAATAGCGTAACAAATCATATTCATTATTATTAATTCCAGAATCAGCGGCTTAAAACTAACGCCAATTCCAAGCAAATTTTATGAATGTAAATAATATTTCTACCTCTCTTGTTGAAATTACAAATTGCTTAATCTAATCAATTATTTGTAATTATCGCAATTTCTTAGTATATGAACAGTTCCAGGATTTAATTTGAGTCAATTAGCAGCGTAGATATTTATGTTAAGCCTCTAATTACGCATACTGTGACCACGGTGCAAGCGAAGCTTAAGCCATGTACGATTCAAGCACATAGAGCTAGGCTGATGGCGGCGACGTCGACGGCTGCGTCAGACGCTGGCTTTGGCTTTGGCTCTGGCTCTGGCTTCGGCTCTCTATGTTGTGTTACTTGGCTGCAACGTGGGTCAAATACGCCGCAGCCACCGAGCGTCAGTGTTTGTTATATATGTATGTATGTATGTGTGTGGGTGTGTGTGGGTGTAAGTGTGTATATATATTTTGGGGCAGCACAGCTCACAGTGTGCGGGGGCGTCTCTATTTTTGGCAGCACCATGCTAGCCCCGCCCCGCTACCATAGCTAGCAGCAACAACACTACCAACACCACCACCACCACCCGGCTCGACTCCCTTATGTATGTATAACATGCAGTCGCTAGCTCACAGGCCCTGGCTCTGTGCACGTTCCCTTCCCACTCCCGCTCTCTGTCTCATTAGCTCACGCTCTCGCCATCGCTCCGTCTCTTTTACGCTCACTGGCCATCTCATGCTCTGTATGTATATGCAAGAAGTTTTCGTTATTCGTGAGCTCTGTGTGCTCAAGAAAGGCCCCGCTTCGTTCGGCAGCAGCCGCAGCAGCAGCAGCAGCAGCGCCAGCAGCAGCAGACAAGACAGCAGCTGCCGACGATATAGCGGACGGCGGACACGAGAGCGCTTCGTAAATGCGTACGTATGTATGTATGTGTGTATGTTTGTTGTTGCTGCTGCGGCGTTAGCTGGGCCATTGTACGGTAAAAAGCAAAAACTGCGACGGTAGCGTCAGCTGCGCGGCACTAAAAGGTCGCACTTTGAATGCATTTTCCAAAAACAACAACAAACATTTTTGTAACAAAAATTCCGTCGCGCACTTACCTAAGCCGTGGCAGCAAATCAGCTAATGCGCTCTCAGCCGCTCTCTCAGCCTAAAAGCTTGTTCTTCTATGTGTGTATGTATGTATATATGTATGTATTTAAGCAGAGCTTTAGTTTCGCAGCTGCGTCTAAAATTAGATTCATGTGCGTCTGTGTATGTGTGTGTTTGTGTAATTTCTCAGCGTTTTGCTAATTAGTCAGCTGTGCTGGGCCTTTACCGTATTTTGTGAATACCAAATGGGCTACGGCCGGACTTGTGGTGTTTTCCCTTTCGTAAATTTCAGTGTATATATGTATAAATAAGAAAATATATACTATGTTCAAATGTATGTATATAAATATACCAATACTTATGTATATAATATACATATACATACATATATACATATACATACACACTCCACACACACACATATACAAGTTAAGCGCACTATACATATGTATGTATGCATGTGCATGCATACATACATATGTATGTACGCAAGCACGCACAGCCATCGATAAGCGTCGTTTTTTTTTTTTTTGTTATATTTTTTCTGTCTTTTTCTCAGTCGGGCAACCCGAACAACGGCAGCAAAGCGAGGCCCCGTTTCGTGCACGCTTTGCTATGTAAACACAGCTAAGCATGTGTTTGTGTGTGTGTGAGAGTGTGAGTGAGAGACTGTGCTCGCCTTTTCCCATTGATACGAAACGGTTGAAACGAACGGCTGGGCAATGGCAAAGGGAAGGGGTAGGGGCGATGGGTAATGGTAGTTGGGTGAGATGGGTGATGCGGTGTGAGCGATTGGGTAGCTAACCGAAGTTGTTGCTATTTTATGCATTGAAAATAGCTCGATATGATATTAACATGAATTGGAGTTGGAGTTGGAGTTGGAGTTGTGGGGTGGGGATACACGAGAGTTTGTTTGTCCATGCGTGTGTAGCATGTGGCACAGTGGGTGAACAACGCGGGTCCTGTTCAGGATATACCTACATATGTACACATGTATGTATGTATCTCTATATATGTATGTATGTATGTGCATGTGCTATGATACGTAATCTGTATGCACATACAAACAAGAGTGATTGACAGACAGATTGACTGATTGGCTGCCAGATTGAGTGATTGATTGAGTGGCTGACTGACAAATTGACAGACAGATTGAGTGCATAGTTGGCTGACAGATTGAGTGATTGATTGACTGACTAACTGACTGATTGACTGCAAAGTTGACTGACAGATTGAGTGATTGACTGATTGACAGACTGATTGATTGAGTAATTGATGAACTGACTTCAACTACTGACTGATTGATCGATTGATTGGCTAACTGACTGATTGACTAATTGGCTGACTGACTACACCAACTGACTGATTGATTGATTTGACAGTTTTCTTTGACTATTTCTATAAATAGATATGTACACACCTATACCTATATACATACATATATGTATACCTATGCATGTTTTATATTTCCTTCAGGCTGTCCAACTCTATTGAAAATATATTCCCATCGACGCGAAGATCTTGTGCATCAAGTTAACAGAACTGTTGTTCATTCAATATAGCTTTCACTGTAGCTTTACACATACACATACGCATGCATACCTGTGTGTGTGTGTGTGTCTGTTCGCTGGTCCACATTATTGGCTAGAGTGTGGTCCCCCAATCATTTTGGCCCTGGTTGGACGGCATTCGGCCGGATATCCGCTCGCCCACAATCAGAGAATGTTTAGCTCGCTGGCTATCACCGTACCTCAAACAACAAGTCTCCCCCCGCCCTAACCCTCTAGCTGCTCCCGCTAACTAAACCGCCCACACACCCGCCATTCCCTCTTGCTAATCCGCAATTGCATTACAACAAGTTTGCTTTCTGCTTCATTATCACAATTCACATCTTTGCTTATCATTTCTGTTCTTGTCGTTGTTGCTGTTGTTGCTATAGTCTATGCAAATAAAACAACTAAAACAGAAGAAGTAGAAAAAGTGGCAGAGTCGGAAGACGTGCCTAATAAATTTTCTACACACCTACACACACACACACATAGACACAAGCACACACACACACAAACACATGCATACACATAGTTTCTAGCTCATGCACTTTCATTCGCTTGCTCTCGCAGCGCTCTCTCTCTCGCTCTCTCTCTCTCTCTCGCTCACTGCACGCACTCACAGAAAATAATAAGTTACCATTTGCTATTGCTTATTTGGTCGCACGTGGGTTGCAGTTGTTGTTGTTGTTGTTGCTGCTGCTGCTGCTGCTGCTGCTGTTGCTGCTGTTGTTGTTGCAGCTGTTTGTGCTCTTTGCAATGACTTTGACTTGTGCCTTTTTGAAGCTTTCTAATGACAAAGCTGAGTGAGAGAACTTCACATATGTACAATAATAATGACAGTTCCTGCATCCTTTGACGACAGCTGACGGCGTTGCCACCTGGTGTCGAAACGATATGCAATTGATATTGTCCATTGCCTACGTCAGCTGCATCTTTTCTACGCCCTTTACATTTTCTGACGTCGACTTTGACGCTGACAGCAGCAGCGGCAGTAGCAGCAGCAGCAGCGTTTGTTGCGCTGCTCGGCTTTATGTAGGGCATCTTTGTTATTAAATTTTCGCGCGACTTCGAGCAAACCAATGAGCAAATTGATTGTTTGTATGTTTATTCTGAATATTGAGATAATTAACTGTCCAGACAACAATAGTTCTGATTCGCACAGGTGAGCGCAACTGTTGCTGTCTCCCTCCCACTGTCTCTGTTTGTCTCGTTTACTCAGTCTTTTGTCTTAGGCGTAGCGCATGCCGAGTGTCAAAGAAGCCGGCGCAACGAACTTCTGACCCAAACAAGCAACAACAATAATCGACGACGATGAAAAGACGCGAAAAAAGAAAAGAATCATAAAGAACAAAAAAAAAAAACGAACAGCGCGCAAAGCGTTTAGCGGCCTGTGTGTGTGTGTGTGTGTGTGTGTGTGTAAATGTATTGGTGGGTGGGGCCGAAGTCGAAGCAGGCGACAAACGTCGTTTTGTAAATGTATATATATATATATATATATATATATATATATATATATATATATATATATATATATATATATATATATATATATATATATATATATATATATATATATATATATATATATATATATATATATATATATATATATATATATATATATATATATATATATATATATATATATATATATATATATATATATATATATATATATATATATATATATATATATATATATATATATATATATATATATATGTGTGTGTGTGTGTGTGTGTGTGAGTGTGTGTATATGTATATGCATACAGTTAGACTTTGCCATAGTCGAAATGTTGTCGTCATCAAACTTCGTAGCGACACGAACGACGCGACGGCTGCTGCTGTTGCTGCTGCTTCTTCATTCAATTTACTTGTGCACACACTTGTACACAGATTGGCTTACACACAAACACATGTACATATATATGTATGTATGTACATGCATAGCGACGTCGCTGCCGCCGTCGCTGCTGCTGCTGCTGCCACGCAACGCTCCGTCATTTTGGGCTATGCGTGTATGTGTCTATGTGTGTATGTGAGCGTATGTATTTGGTGTGTGTGTGTGTGTGTTTGTTTTTTTCTCTTTCTGCTGTTGCTGTTTCTCTGTTCGTCGTTGCTCGCTCGTTTGCCGTCGGCTGCCGTCGATGCGCATATTTAAACGTGCTGCATAGTCTCTTGCCAGGCCCTCGTCAGCCGGCAGCCAAAGCAAAAGCAAGCGAGGCGAACGGTCGTCGTGACCGTCGGCCCGTCGGTCCGTCAGTTCGTCATTCATTCAAGCACGCTGCTAGCTAGGCACACACACACACATACATACATATACTTATATAGTATATATACATATATAAATATGTATGTATATACATGCACACACACACACACAGCAACACAAAAATTCAATTGGCCTCAATAATGAATTAACGAAAAAAGAAGGCAAAAACAACTACTACAACAACAGCAACAACAACAGCAGCAGCAATGTAGACGTAGCGTGCGAAAAGCAGGGTATGAGCGGAAGGGGCAGCGAAACATGCTTGCTAAAAGACAGGGAGAGCAATACATATACATATAGTAGAGAGAGCGTAAAAGATAAGCGACTTGTGTAAAGTTGTGTTATTACTGTTACATGACGTACCTACATATATAAATATACATGTACATACATACATACATATGTATGTATGTATATTTGAATGACTTTCTTAATATTTTGTTGTAATTGCTGTTATATTAGGGATTAGGGTATAACAGTTAGATATTTTAGAGCGTGGGCAAGCATATGCACATCAATGTGTATGTGTGTGTGTGTGTATGTATATGCTTATATATGCATGTATGTGTGTGTATTTAGTCATCGCCACCAATCGCTGCCGCTGCTGGAAAAAACTTGTTGTGCCTGCCGCAAACGAAACGGGGCCTGCGACTCTTTGGGCTCTGCTGACTCTCGAGATTAAAGAGAAGGCGAGGCGACAGCGGCAGCGGCAGTCAGAAGCGTACAGCTGAATGAGTAAGCGAGCGCGTTGCGCAAGGCCGGCCATTGTGTTCGCTTCTTGCTAATGCTAGCGAAAGAGGGGAGAGAGCAACAAATCGAAAAACATGCGTGTCTGTGTGAGTGTTGGTGTGTGTGTGTGTTTGTGTGTGTGTTATCGCAATCGCTGCTTCTAAAACCGCCCACACACCACGCCCCACGTTGGTCTCGGCCGGACAAGGTTTTTTTTATTTTATTTATTTTTTTTCATTTTCTTTTTGGTGATTGATATCTTTATTCGACGGCGCCGTTGGCGCGGGGCCTTGTCAGTGGGTGGCAACTGCGGGTGACGGGCGGCGGGCGGCTGCTGGCCGAGGGGTCATGCGAGCGATTGCATGAGCCTTCGTTCCTCTCTCTCTCTCTCTCTATCTCTCTCCCCATGTCTTTCGCTCTAACTCTTGCTCTGTCGCACTTTCGCTGCCCTCGTTCGTGTGCGAGCGCTGAGGCTGGTGTAAATTTAACTCGTTTTTTTTTGTTTAATATCTTTCTCTGCTTTGCGCTTGCTTTCCTTGCTGTATGTTCGTTTTGCTTCATTGCGCGCTTTTTGTTTGCGTTTTGTGTTCTTATTTGCTTGTGATTTCATTTTCTCCGACTATACTTTGTGCTCATCTTTCGCTTTTCTTTTGCCCAAACAGCAACAGTAGCGGTAGGCATTGACAACCCGTTATAGTTCTTCCTTCTTCACGCTGCCGTCTCCCCTTTCGCTTGCACTCTCTCTCTCTCTCTGCAGTCGACGTCATAAATCGTCGTTGTCGTCAACGTCATCAATGTTGTGCGTTTTGTGTTTCGTGTTTATTATTATTGTTATCATTATGATACGATTCGCATTGCGCTACACACAAATCTGCCGGCCATATTGGTAAAGCGGTCAATGGCAGCAGGCTCAGCTATAGCCAACAAATAAACACTGAGCTGAGGCGCCTTCAAATACAAATTCTACTCCAATTTAAAGCTCAATGCCATACATACACACATACATATGTATATACATACATATATATGTACGTATGTTTGTTCTCGACGTTTGTACATACGTAACCTGCTTCAAGGCTCCGTTATGTGCGCTTTTGTGCTTACGTTTCGCTGCGCTTTGCTGCTGAATTCGCCGAAAAGTAAGCAGCTCTACCGGCGACCTTGAGCAACAGCGCATGCATATGTCTGGCTGGCTGGCTGGCTGGCCGGCAAACTATATACATATGTACATATGTATGTATGTATGTATATTGCCGCACTGGCCGCAGTCGAGCTGTCTGCAAATGCCTGGCGATGACGTTGCCGCTGGCGGGTCTGGTGTTGGCATTTGCGTTGGCGTTGGCGCTGGCGTTGACTTTGACGTTAACGTTAACGTCAGCGCTAGCGTCGTCGTCATTGCCAATGCAATCTCTCTCCCTTCTGTTGCGTCCTGTTGCAGCGACGCATCGCCGCATCGATGAATCGACGAATCGCCGAATCGAACGAACCGACACTGCGCCATTCTGACGTTCGCTTAGATTTACAACATGACGCTGCCATAAAGCGTCGACGGCGTCAACATTTTTCAAGTGCTGCGCAGCCATCGCTGGCGCCAGCAGCAAATATTTCCCATGCTGCGAACGTAAAGAAACGGCAACGGCGACGTCGCCGTTTCCGCATGTTGCTAGTCAAAAGCACAGTTATAAGTTTATTGTAAATGTGTGTGCTCTTATCAAACACACACACACACACACACACACACACACATACGCACACTCACGCACGCACGGACAGTGGGCCAGTGCTGAACAGTAGTGGCACCTGGTCATTGGGCAAAAGGGGTGGGCGAGTGTTTGGGTTCGGCCTATGCCCAGGGCCAGAAATTTGATCGCTGACTACTGCTGCTGCCATCTAGCGAGCAAAGTGAGAGCTGTCGAGTGGGCGTGTGTGTGTGTGTGAGAGTGGTGGCTGCCCGGCACAGCACCGAGATTAGCAACAGCAGAAAATTCCACAAAAGTTGACGCTGGCAGCGATGTCGGCGCCGGCGCACCCAGCACAGCAAACTTTGTTCGTTTTCACATATTTGGGTATTTTGTTGTTGTTTTTGTTTCTTTTTGGGTTCCACTGCTTTCTGCCAATTCATGTTTTTAAATTAGCAGTATGCTGGATAAAAAGAGAGCGAAGACGCTGCGAGCGAGCGAGCGAATGCTAGTGCTGAAGCAGGAGGACTGAGCAGAAGCGAGGGGCAAGGCAAAGGGTGACCATTCTTGTGAAAGGCAAGAGTTAGAAGGCGTAGAAGAAGAAGCAGTGCATATATATGTACATACATCTATACATTTGTATATATACATACATAAAGTACAGTTTTGTTAGAGAAACAAGCGCTTAGCCTGTTGGCCGCCATATTTGTTGTTGCTGCTGCTGTTGCTGCTGCTGCAATGAAAGAAGATGGCGATCAGGCGACTCTGCACAGTGTTGCCATCCTGTTCGTGCGCCATTGATCGAACTGAACGACATACATACATATGTATGTATATGTGTATGCCAGCTCGGGCGTTGCTGTGCGGATAGAAAGGATATTTTAATTATTTATTATATATATTGATTTTTTTTAGTTATTTTAAGGGTATTTAAGCTTCGCTGTGCTGCAGATAGATGTAGGCTTCTTCTTATTTTGCATGTTTTGTTTTTGGCTTAAATACATATATATATGTGTATATGTATATGTATGTATGTATACATACATATGTATGTGTGTAAATTAGCTTTGTTGATGCGACAATTGTTGTGATTGCTTGTCGTGATTCATCAATTATGAATTCACATGCATACATATGTTTGTACTATATGTATATGCATATATATGTATGTACATACATATATCAAATATGACATGCGGCTACCTAAATTGTGATCTGTTATCCCAAACAAACATATACATACATACACATACATGTGTATGTCTATCATATATGTACATACATACATATCTACATATGTTCATATATCATCAGTGTTGGAAAAGACCTTAAAACTAATGTAAATGTTGTGTAATTTAATAAGGTAGCTTTCTTGTCAGTTTGTGTCTCAGTGGAAATATCTAGAGCACCACTACCACCAGTACGAGTGGGAGTGGGCGGGGGGAGTATTTGAGGTGTGGGGCACTCCAATGATACTCGTATGTGGTGGTGATTCAGACAGAAAGTTTTTATTGCTTTAAGCGATTATTTTTGTAGAGTGCTTGGGGGTTGATCAGGGGGTTGATCAGGTGTGTGGTTGAGTATGATTTATGAGCTGCTATGCTGGAGAAAGAGAAGAAGAAATGGAAGGATGAGGCGTAGACAAAAGAGAAGAAGAAGGAGCGGAGGTGAAAGAAATGAGGAGTGGTAAAAGAAGAAGGAGAAGGCGAAAAGGGCGAAGCAGACGAAAGAAAATGGGAGCAAACAGAGGAAAAATGGAGAAAGCCAAGTAGTGGGCGACGGCAAAAGAGAAGGTGCGAAGGGTGAGGGCAGGAAAAAGAAGGAGAAAGAAAGAACAAACTGAAGGAAATGTGACAAAGACCAGAAGAGGGCGAATACAAAAGGGAAGAAAAACAAAAGAGAGAGTAGGAGCAAAGGGGAAAGAAAAGGCAAAAATAGAAATAAAATGAAGAGAGGAGGAGAAAGAAAGAAAGAAAGAAAATGAGGAAAGTGGTTAGGGAAGCGAAAACGAGCTGAAGGAATGAAGGGGGCGAAAGTGGAGAAGAAGAAAAGCAAGATGGAGAATGAAAAGGAAACTATGACGCAAAGCGAAGGAAAAGCGACAGCCAAAGGAAGAGCGAGAGGCGCTTGTTGACTTGGCTCTTATTGTTTTCATGTAATTATTGGATACATATGTATGTATATCAAATATATATAAATTCTTAAATGCATTCCATTTTTGCATGAATATTTCATACCTAAAGGCCCGTAATTCCCATACACACATATGTATATTTAGTTATACTTTCTATATACATATCGATTTCATAACCATTTGATCTTCCAGGAAAAACCACATGAAAAAAATAAAAATTATAAAAATTTAAAGGAAAATGTATCAAGAGTGATATTATGGATGTGTTTGGGAATTTTTCGCTGTGCATATTTAAGATGCAACTGTACAACAAAATTTCCGAAACATAATGCAATTAGACCTAACGTTAGGTGTGTGAGCAGAGTCCGTTGTAGTGCAATCAAGTTAATCCAAACTTCATTTGTGGAGATCTTTTTCTATTTATCTGCCTGTCAGAGTGTCGTCTACCTGATTAGCGAAAGATTTATATTGAGCCACCCTTATAAAGCTCCTCAGCGTGTCCCATTTTACCTGAGTTGCAATGATGATCCTGCGTTTTCGTACGCTACCTGGAATTGCGAAACAAACCTGAGATCAACACAAAAAGGCAGTCCTTTGCTATATACATACATATATGAACTATAGCATACATATACATATGTATGTATGTATATATACATATGTACAAAAAAAGGTACAATTGTCTCATGCATATGGCAGCAATTATGAAAGGCATTGAACTGACCATGGCGGAGAGGGGAAGTGTCTCGGCAAGTTAAGCTGGAATTTTCCAGCAACAAGTTTTTCTTTTCTTTAGGATATAAACTATAATCGAAATAATATAATACTATAAACAATTATAGATATAAACTATAAACAATTATGAATATATGTATGTATGTACATATGTGTGTATGTAGGTATGTAAGTATATGTGTACGATTCGAGTTTCTAAGCTATGCGAATATGAGAAAGTTGCAGTTTTAGTTGTTGGTCCATTCTCTTCCTTTCTCTCTCTCTTGCTGTTTCTCTCTCTCTCTCTCTTTTTTCGCTATGTACATATATTTCTTTATTGATCAGTTTATTTATCTAGCAATCTGTCTACAAATTATCCTCTCTCTCTCTCTCTGTGTCTCTCTATATCCCCCACTCAGCCCCCACTATCTCTCTCCCTCTTCTACTTTAATCTACTCCACTTCTTTAGCTTTGCCTATACATCTTCCCTTCCTCTCTCTCTCTCTCTCTCTCTCTCTCTTTATCTTTTTATACTTACCCTCCCACTCACTTTCTCTCTTTTTTGTTTTAATCTGCCCCCCCCCCCCCCATTTCCTATTTGTCTTTCTCCTTCTCGCTCTCTTTTTCTCTTTCTATATCTCTAGCTCTTTTTTAGCCTATATACCTATGTATGTACATATCTAACTCTCTGTTAATCTGTCTATTTATCTAGAAAGAGATTCGATCTCTCTTTCTCTTTATTTCTCTTTACCTGTCTAACTATCTGCTTATCCATCTATATTACTATTTCACCAGTTCACTCTCGCTCTCTCTCTCTCTCTCTCTCTCCTCTTCTTCTCTTTTGTTTTTAGCTCCATTTCCATTCTTTCTGTATATTTCTTTCTATAATCTTTTTATATCAATTATTCAATCTCTATTTATCTTTCTTTAACTGACAGTTAGATTGTCTATCGTATATTTCTTCTCTCTCTCTCTCTCTTTGCCTCTCTGTTTGTTTAGCTTTACATCTCACTAACTGACTATTTATCTAGCAATCTCTGCCTCTTTGTTTTTCCTCTCTCTGTCACTCTCACTGTCTATTTATCTTACCATCTATTTGTATATGTATTTTTTTCTGTTTCTTTATTTCTCCCTCCTTTATCTTATCCTAATTTATCTATCTATCTTTCTATTGCCTTATTTTTTAATATTTTCCAGCTTTCTTGCACCATCTTTCTCTTTCTCTCTCACACACTATCTATTTTTATAGACTTGTCTATATCTATCTCTCTTGCACTCGCACTCTGATAGTTTGTTTTTAATTCAAGCCCGACTGTGCTAATACATACATATGTATATACATATGTATGTATGCATTTATTTACATACATACATACATCTGTGTATTTCCCATTTGTTTTCCCACAGTTGTATTAAACTTTGAGCATATAGAAATCGAGCCATAAAAAGAAAATTGGTTTTTCATATGAATTTTCTACTTACTCTGCGTTTTGCGCTTTTCTTTGTGCCGCGTTTCACACACACACACACACACACACACACGCACACAGTCATACATATGTATATCTACATACATACATACATATATACTTATGTATGTACATATGTATGTATGTTTGCAGAGAGAGCTACAATGCTTGTCTACATACATACATACATATAATCTTTATGTATACCTATACATACGTACATACACACATTTCTATACACACACCGTTATATGCACATACAAACATACATACATAGATATTAAGTTGCGCTTCTTCTTCAAGCGCATACAAAGTGAGACATACTATATAAATACATACATACATACATACATACATACATATACACACATATACATACATACATACATACATATAAATATGAATCAACAGCCATAAAGACATTGAGTAGACCTCTACATACACACATGAATACATATATATGTATATATATATATGTATATACATATGTATGCACATATGTATAATGTGACAGCTACACGCACACATGCACATACTAGACACTGTTATACACACACATATACCTACATATATATATGTACATACATACACACATCTAAAAACATTTATAAATGATTTATTTTGCAGTGCGAAAGCAAAGGCAGCGGCAGAAAAAAAGCGCAAAATGCAACAATGAAAATCCACCAAAAGCAAGAAAAGAATAACAAAAGATAAACATAGCGAAAGAGCGAGCGCAACTCGAAGCGTTGCCACTTTTTCTTTTTTCTTTTTTGGTTAAATGCCAAAAAAGCAATAGCAACAACAACAAAAAGAAGAAGCAGTAAGAAGAATATGCAAACAGTCCGTTGAACCGGAACTGTAGCGGCCCAACGGCAAGAGGGACGAGGGCCGAGGGAAAAGGGATGCGGGCCGGACTTCAGGAGCAGTGGAAAAATGTGTGTATGCCTCGACACTTGTTGGCAAGTGCCACAAACCAAAGCAGCCACGCCGACAGCCAGCTACCCGCCCACCCACACACACACACACACACACACCTTTGCAGCTGCAATCCGCAAGAAATGTATCTTATAAATACATAGAGCAAATTTATATGTATACATTTATGTACATACACACATACATATGTTTGCAAGTATATGTACATACATACATATGTATATAAATAAAAATAAATTTGGGAAAATGAAAAGACAAAGCGGCAAATGAAGTCATAAATGGTTGGCGGCAGCGACGCAGCTGAGCTGTTTGGCGAATATAAAAACCAAAAGGGAACGAAAATTCATAAATACACAAACACATACATACATACATATATATACATGCATAGCTAGTATGTGCTTAGATAAACGTTTATATACTAATTTACATGCCCTGTATAATCTGCAATGATCTCTCTGCGGCTGCGATGGCAGCGCCAGCAGCAGCAGCAGCAACAAAAACAAAAACAACAACAGCTTCAAGTCTTCTTGATGGGAAAAAAGGTCAAAGTATCTCTCAAACATACAAAACTCACACTCTCTCGCACACACACACACACAGCCTTACAGCTGGGAGCGAATTCGCAGCAGCAACAACAAAAACTTAAAGTCGCAGCTGGTTACACGCACACAAGCACAAATATATATATGTATGTACATGTATATGTATGCATGCATATACTAAAATATATGTATGTACGTATGTAGATAGAGAAAGGAAAGAGAGAGAGAGCGCGTTAGTGAACGCTAAAGTGCGGGAGAATGGGTACACGAGGGGAGCACTTACAGCTACATAACAGATACATACAAAAAGGTTCCCGCACACACACAGATGCATGCATATATATATATATATATATATATATATATATATATATATATATATATATATATATATATATACATACATATGTATTTATATTTATATGGCCAATACATTTTGTGCAGGGCAGCGCAGCGCAGCGGCCACCAAACTGAGGGACGCAACAACAGCAACAACGAAAAGTAGCGGCACCACCACCACCACCAACAACAACAACAACAAAAGTAGCAGCCGTAGCAGCCGCAGCAGCAGCGGCAGAAGAAGAAGAAGAATAAGAGAAACACCAAAAGTACGCTATGCAGCGAAGGTCGCCGTCAGTGTTTATCTGTTGGTCGACGCTGACGCCGACGTCGACGTCGACGCCAACTGCGACAGCAGCAACGGAGAATTCCTTATAGAAAATCAAGAAAACTGCATTAAATTTTCGTATCTGTTTTGTGTGAATGTTTGCCTTTGTGTACTTGCACACACACACACACATACGCACACATATAGACGCACGCTCATTTGAGCGCGTTAGTCGAATACGGGTTTTTTGTGATATCCGTTCACTCACTCAAAAAAAAAGCTTCAATACAAACAACACACACACAGGCACACGCATGCATGTTTATGTGTGTATGTATGTATCTATAACTAATTACATATGTACATACATACATAAGTATATAAAAATCAATTGCCGTGCGTGAATCTTGCAAAAACTCGAGTCGGGCTTCATCAATTTGCCTGATTCTTTTTTGTATCTGAAATATAATAAGAGAATTTTTCTTCATAGAATTTTCTTTAGCATGATAATGATGCAAGGAACGACCAACGAAAGTATATGTACATAGATCGGGTAGGAACTAGTTCATGCGTGAACCGCTCTGATAATCAGCTCGTAACATATAATCTAAATAATCATCTATGCATTTCCCAATTACGTTTTAGAACAACTCAAGATGAACGACAAGCAGAATGCAGTAATTGCGAGCACAAAAATAAAGCTTTAAACACCGTCTTTAATGTCTAACGATCACAGGGCAAACCGACCGATAACGATTAACAATTAAAAGGAGTCCAGGATTCTGCTCAGCAGGAACCAATTCGTTCAATTGAGCTGTGCAAGTGGCACTGATAGGAAATTGCACTTGTTGAAAGAAGCAACAAAAGATTGAAAAAGAGAGAGAGAGAGAGAGAGAGAGAGAGAGAGAGACGTATCTGTTTTGGCAGCTCAGCGACAAGTTGTCTGTCCAGGCAGCAGCCAATGCATTGAATTGTTTTTGCTTGCCGTCCAGCATGGCGGATCATGTTGTTGTTGTTGTTGCCAGAGTTTTTAAACATGATCATGTATCAAACAAATATGAAGGTATACGCATGCATGCGACTTGCATGTGAATATATCGTATATCAAAATTTATATTTGAAACTGAACTAGGTTAAATATGTGCATATATGTATGTATGTATAAATATGTATTCATGTATATGCAAATAGTTTTTCTTCATAAAATTGTATATTATAAAGTAAATTCCCTTTGGCTTATCTTATACTATGTATAATATACATTCATAAAGACATATACATACATACATACATACATACATATACTATAGTACTGTATTTCAGAGAAGATACTCATTTCAATTGGAGATCCCCTAAAACTAATTGCATTTGCCTCCATATTTTGGAAAACCTCATTAATTATCGTCGTACATTGCCCGATCGTCAGGATTCATATTTTGCTGATCAAGTTTTTTTTTTACATCTCTGCATATACATGTGTATGCGTTTCTACAAATGCAGGTGTTATTTTTGCCATGTCCTTTGGGGAATGCATTAAATATGCGAAAATTGCACCGAGAGCTAGTAATTAGTTATAATATCGATTTATAGTGTTGCCAACCTATCATAAGCATCGAGCCTTTAGACAACTATAAAAGTTGCCACCCTGCGCACCTGAAATTTGAGTTTTAGCTGCAAAAAGAGAATGTTGATGTGGGGATGGGAGGGTTGGATGGAGAGTAAGAAAGTTGTATTCGTTTGCCGCCAGAGGGTGCTGCGAAAGTGAAGAGAACAAAATGAAGGTGCCGTTAATGGTGGAACGATGGTGGTAGCCGGGTAAAGAGTGGGCAGGATGAGAGGGTGGGTGTTAGGTATATAGGTGGTGGCAAATTAAAAGTAAATTTGCTATCGCCATTTCGAACATGCAGGGTAATAAGCAACAACAGCAGCAGCAACAACAATAGAAACAACAATAAAAAGCACGACTAGCGATTCGGCTGTGCCGAACGCCAAAGCCGAAGTCCACAACCGCAAAACGAGCACACAAAAGCTTTCAAAATGGGAAGTAGATGGAAATATTCCCGGTTGCGCGCCAACGCGCTCGCCCGCCCACACTGTGACACGCCCAGGGCACGCAAACGTCGCCCTTGCGCGCACTCAGTGTGTGTGTGTGGGTGAGTGTTTATATATATGTGTATGTATACATACATATGTATGTAGGTGTGTGTGTGATTGTGTTGAGCTGCCAAAGTCGTTGCGCGCGCGGCATCGTCATCATAGCCGCGGCTGCCACCGCCACTGCTGCCGCCGTCGCCGTCGCCGTCGTCTTCTGCTCTGCCTCTCGCTTTCCCTCTGCCGCTGCCGCTGCCTGCCTACCTACCATGTGCTATTGCGCGTCACGAAACGGGGCCTGGCCAGGAGACTATGCAACTTGTGTGTGTTGTCTACACATTGTGTGTGTTTCTTGTTGTTGCTTTTCTCTTGTCTTTTCTTTTTTTTCCTTATTTTTTTTTGGTTTGCTGTTTGTTGCTTTTGCACTTATATACATACATACAGACATATGTACATACAAATATGTATATATGTATTTTTCTTTTGCTGTACAGATACTATATGTACATACATACATATCTACATATGTATGTATATACATACATACCTACATACATATGTACACACATACATATGTATACGAACATGTGCTCGTGCGTTCATGCATATGCATGTCGCTTATGTAGATACGTGTATGCATACAATGTACATACATATGCATGTATGTATGTATGTAAGTATATGAGCTTTTACTTAAGAAAGCATTACGAGTGTACAGACATACATATAAAGACATATGTACGTACGTACCATGTATGTATGTGTGTATATATGCAAATTAAGCTCATGTATGTGTGTTGTACATATTTTATAGACTGTTTGCTATTTTTATGCAGCTAAATATGTATGTATGTAAATTTATACCTACATACATATGTATATATGTATGTATGTTTATGTATATACATGTACATATACATACCCTATACCCATTAGAAATAACAAGGAAGTGCCCTAACTAACGGATATTTTGTGCTGCAAAAATACAAAAATCTCTTTCCTTCTCTCTTCCTCTCTTTTTCACACGCATGCACAAGCTTGCTCATCTTCTTATTCTTCTTTCATGATCTGTGCAGGTGAACTAGTTTGCTGAGCTTGATTATTGAAGTTGCTCTATATAGTGTATATGGTTGGAGATTGGCATAATATTATTGAAATCTAAAATTTTGTAAATAGCTAAAAGATATTTCAAATCTACAGGGTATCGGCATTTAATATCTACATATTGTTTGTTGTATCTGATTGTGCATAAGTCAATTGAGCAAACAAACTTAATTTATGGCCAATTAAATAAGCATTAACAAGCACACGGCACAATTTGCTGCCATTTAAAGAACAATTGCCGAGCGAATTTTCACTCTATGCGGCAGCGGAGAGTAATCGAACACTTGAATCAACTGTCAATTAAGTTAGCTTTCAAATAGGCGCATTTTGGCGGTAAACACTGTGTACACACTATTTGTATTTGAAAGTGCTGCAACACCAAGTTCCACTCGTCTCACTTATCGTTAGCGATAACAAAAAGCGCGCTTTTGCACGCAATGAAAAACATAGACATAAACAAATTTGATTATATTAAAAAAAATGAAATTAAAGTAACTGAAAAAAGACTAATGTATGTGTACGAAAAACACGAAACGCACCAAGAATATGTCTCATGTTGCTTTTTTAAATCATCGGCTACAAACAGTGCTTACACACTGTGCTTAACTATCGAAGTTGTCAACTTTTAAATAGGCGCTTTTTGATGGAAAGCAATGTGTACACATCAAATGTTAGCTGACATCGTTTTTATGATTATCGATAGCGATATTAGTTTGCTCTGATCAAGATTAAAAGCATGCAGCAATTGGATCAAACCAAATAAGATAATAATTAATAAATTGAATGCAAATAAGGCATATATATATTTACATAAATCAAGTGCGAAACATGTGTGATACAGCCGCTGCACCCGATCAGCGCAACGTAGAGATCAAGGCGCGCATACCCGGCGGCCCCTCCGAGTTTGAGCGCCGACTGGCCATAGCTCGCCAGTTAACGAACTCCGATGGCGAGTTGATTGTCCAACGTGATGTCTTCTTCAATTCACCAAAGGGTGGCCGATTGAAGCTGCGCTATTTACAGCCACCGGCACGCTCCCAGCTGGTCTACTACGACAGACCCGACGTAGCCGGTCCAAAGCTCTCCAAATACAACAAAATCGATGTAGACGAGCCGTCCGTGCTGGAAAAGATGCTCGGCCAATCGAACGGTGCACTGGGCGTGCTGGCGAAGCGCCGCCTGCTCTTCCTGCACGAACAAACGCGCATTCACATGGATGACGTGCAGGATCTGGGCCATTTCATGGAATTCGAAGTGTGTCTGCGACCCGAACAGACCCTGCAACAGGGCCAAGACATTGCCGAGCAGCTGAGCCGCACATTTGGCATTGCCAACGCCGATTTGATGACGGGCTCCTATTTCGATGCACTGAACAAAGGCGGAGATTCATAAACAAGATTCTTTCTAAGCTACGCTTTATATACTTTCTTTGCTTTTCATGCTTTGTACGCTTTATCTTGTCTGTACTTAGCTCTGTCACTGTCTTTCGAGATTCTGCAGGATTTTCTAATTTGTCTTATATTTAACTGAAAGATAAATATATATATATATATATACATACTGTGCTATATGCAGCTGTAGTCATAAAAATAGTAGTGAACTATTATTTATTTACTACTATTTTTATGACCACAGCTGTACATATAATAGATAAGTACAGTTGGAGCCTTTAAGGTTAGTTCAACGAAAGCTTTTAGTCTTTAATATACATACATCTGATTCCAAACAATATTTTTTATATACTATATAGCGGCAGAATTTTATTAATTCACAATTTGGCAACCAATTGAATTAAACAAATCGAACTGGGATTCAAATAAAACTTATTTACAATTTGAATGCTGACTTTTTAGATACACATACATATAAATATATATATATATATATATATATATATATATATATATATATATATATATATATATATATATATATAGTTTTGTATTTGTTAGGCATTTTTCAATGTAAATCGAACTTAAAGCTGAATATAAATGCATTTGTTGTTGACAACAAAAGGACAACACGAAAACAAAAATGGAAGGAAATACTCTTTCCCGAATTGGAACACAAAAAGTGGCGAGAATTATTGGATACTCAATTATGGTTAACTTATTAGCTATAAGAACATTCTTAAGGACTCGGAGCTTAAAGCTAATTCAGCTGCCCATTTACAATGGTTCGAACAGCTTTCGTTTGTTGTTTCTGTTGTTGTTGTTGATTTCTTTTCCAAATTGAGCGACAAAAAATTCGTATATTTTTGTTGTTTTAGAAAATTTTGGTTTGGCTTTTAACAAATATAATGTTGACTGAAAATTGTGGGCGAGGCGCTAGGTGGCGTGGCAGGGCGGGGATGTGGCACGTGTGTTAACTTAGCAGTAGGAACCAATAAGGCTAATGGACATGCTCTCCGATATGGGATCAGGCGCAGAAATCGGCTTCCAATACAACCAATTGTAGTTGACTAGAGAGAGAGAGAGAGAACGAGAAAGGCAGAGAGAGATAGAGAGAGAATGATTAAAGCAATTGGAAAGCATTTGTAGTATTGCTAACGATACATACGCACAAAGGATTGACTGAGACGCATGGAGAGCGTGCGACATCGCTGGCGACATTCGCTGGTCGGACGCAGGATGATGAAGCGTGTGCCAACCGCCTGATGTACGTAGACATTGGGACATTCCGTTTCGGGCAGCGTATACGCTGGCGCCTGTGCCGTATCAATGGCCACATATCGTTCCAATGCCACGCCCATGCTGGGCAATCGCAGCGGTCTCGCGAAAATTGGACGCAACAAGCGGGCGGGCAACATGCGATTGCAACGCCACAAATTGTGGGCGGTTGACAGTTCGACAATATTATCATGCTGCTGCTGCTGCTGCTCAGGATGTTGTTGTTGTTGATGATCGTCTTCATTATGATTATCATGATCATCATGGGCGGCGCTGCTCGCATTGAATTGGCCAAAGAGATCCTCGAGATTGTGCACACCCTGATTGGTGGAATGAACACGATACGCATCCCGCTGAAAGATCTTCAAGTTGTTCGCATAAATCTTATAGAAATCGGCCAGATCGAAGGCATGCTGATTGCTGCGAAATGTGTAAGGCATATGATCCATGGGCTTGCGGCAGTGCTGCAGCAGCGCCAATTGCTTATAGTGTGACAGTGTGCCCGTTTCCGGTTGGCTGCGATTGACTGGATTGTGACTGGCATCTGCATAGAGCTGGGCACACTCGTCGCTCTCTAGCCAAACGTTGTCAACGTTCGCACAGGGGCCGCAGCTGAGATCCTCGACTTGAAAGAACGGATTGCCCATCAGACAGGACTCGTCATATAGTTCGGTTAGACGTGGAAATCGTTGTATTAGCGGCATTGTCATGCGACGCCACATTCTCATGCCGGGGTAAACCAATGATTGAACCATGCGTCCATTATGGCCGCCATTCGATGAGGTCGTCTCGTAGCGATACGCCACCACGCACAGCGACATCAAGGTCAGATAGAACAGCCAGCAGAGGATTTTACGTCGGCGATCGAGCAAATGATGGAGCACCTCCAGCCTTAAGTATGCCATTAGGGGCGTGGCTGTATTGTAAATTGGCTGGGAGCTACGTTGCTGGAAATACTGAAAGATCACATAGTTATCAAAGCTAAGCGGACGGACGCCATAGTTAATATCGGCGAGGCGGCGCAGTTGGCGTACGGCGTTTGTATATCGCTGCAATAGCTGCTGCCGACTTAGCTGCACAAAATTTAAATCCAAATCAATATCGAAATCCTCCATGTTGTGGCTATTGTTGCGTTGTTGCTGCGACGCGGGCGTCGCTTCCTTTTGCTCGACAGCAAAAGAAGTAAAGCTATTGTGTGTGTGTGTGTGTGTGAGTGTGTGTGCTTTTTCTGATGACTTCACTTGCTTTGTTTTAATTTGTATTGTTGTTTTTTTTTTTTTTTGTTGGCCAGATAAACGATTTCTTATGAGCAGTCTTTTATTTACATTCACCTCGATGCGTTTTTTTGTTGCTGTTGTTGCTGCTGTTGTTGTTCTTGCTTTTTGTTAGTTTATTTGGTTTTTCTAGTATTTGGCATTTTACAGTTGTTACTCTGGCTTGGTCACTCTTTTAGCGTGTTTCCACATTGAGCCACAGTAAGAATTATTTTATTCTTTAAAATAAGTAAAAGCGCCAATGCATGCTTATATTCTAGAAGTTCAAATTTATTTTTCATTTTCGTTCGTCATTTTGTATATATTAACAATTTTTTTGATACAATTGATTATTTTCAAATAAAGTAAAATTGAACACATATTTGAAGCTGTGAAGTATCAGAAAATTTGTGTATATTTTACAATGTAATCCAATACATCTTAGTAATTTACGTTTGATTTAAAAAAGGGTAGTAAGATGTTTTTTTTATGTACTGTGTGCCCCAGCTCGCTGACTATTTTTATTTTTTTTCGTTTCAAGTGCTTTTGTCGAAAATTTTGGTCACACTTTTTTGTTATATTTATGTTACTTAAGTCTGGCCATACTGGTCATACTCAGTTGTTTGATAATCGAGTAGCAGTGCGGAGCCGTCGCAAAAGTAATTACAATTTTTGCCAACTTTTTTTTTTTATTACTCTTATTGTGAACTTATTTGTTTTTGTTGTCTTAAAAGCAATCATTTTCGGTATGCAAAAAGTTCATAAAATAAAGTGACAAGAGAGTGCACTATTACACTACAATTGTGTATGCCTTGCTTGTGTGTGTATGTGTGTGTGTGGGCAACTCCACAAGTGTGTGCGTGAAATCAAAATAAAACCACAGCAGCGAGCAATGTCGCACCCTGATGGAAATATTTTATAGAATAATTAATTGAAATGGTATCAAACATATGAATTGATTGGCAACAAGTGTTAGAGTGGGCGTGAAATAATGTGAATGAAGTTATATTACGTAAGAAAATGTATAAATATTGACTGCATTCTTGGTCAAAGGGAAGTCTTCATGTTGATGATTTCATTGGCGATGACGAAGACTACAACGCGGCCAACGTACACACAAACACACATACACACACATACATGGCAATAAATGTGCTTGCGCATGTATGTATGTGTGTGATTGTTCATGTATGTATGTATGCGAGTTATTTGCTGTGTTCCAAATGAATATCCTCCACTTCAACTGCTGCTGCAGCTAAAGAAGTGAGGCATAAATTCTACGGTGGGGTGGCAACACTTGAAAAGTTGACGATCAAACGTCAAACTGATTACAGTAGCTAGTGAGCAGCAGCAGCAGCAGCAGCAGTAACGCCCCCTATCGCCGTGTGTACAAGGAGTTGCAGATCCAATTGCTGCGCTCAGCCTACATACGTATAGACATATATATATATATTTATAATATATATATATATATATATATATATATATATATATATATATATATATATATATATATATATATATATATATATATATATATATATATATATATATGTGTGTGTATGTATATATATATATATATATATATATATATATATATATATATAGATATGTATGCGTGCATGTTTGCGTAGCTGTGTTTATCTCTGCTTATGGGCTGGTGTGTGAGGAACTTGTACGCCCACATTATGTAGCACAGATGTTGCCGCTGCCTGATCGCCCGCCCGTTTGCCTGCCTAATGCTTGCGGTGGGCGAGCGAGGTCAAAAACCAAGATATACATGTCCACATGTGTGTGTGTGTGTGTGTGTGTGAGTGTGTGTGTGCGTTGACTTATGTTGTGGGCGCTCAAATTCAGCTCTTTGCTTTTTATTCATGCAAATTACTGCATCGTCGCAGCACCCCTCTCCAGCTGTTTTTATTTAGGTATCAAACCATCTGCACAACTCAACCCTTTTTGTTTTTGATTTCAATTAAAGGCATGATTAACAACCAGCAGCAGAGAACACAACTCTCAAGTCTCCAGTGTCAAGCATTGCAAGGCGATTGATTATTCATTCGTGCCCGGAAGACGTCAGCGCAGTCGCGCTGCATGACTCAAGTTGTCTCTTAAAGCACAAACGTACGTTCGTTCATGCACACATACATATTCAACACATAGTGAAGCATATTGACTATAGAGGGAGCTGGCAGTAAAATGAGGCGTCTTTGTCCTGTCAGAGGGCGCCCGCTTTGTTTATGTTTGGGACAGTGCTGCCAATTCTACAGGGCTTCGACAAGCCAGATCAGCTAGTCAAAGGGCCAGAAATAGCTAAATATAAAGAGAAAACTCCAGGAAAGTAGCTTTTACGATGTTAGGTGCACTTAAAAAACCGAAATCACTTGAGATTTAATAACTTCGTATTTTTCTAAACTATTTTTTCTTTTCTCTTCTCAAATCCCAACTATTCTTACATTTCCTTCACGCTAAAAAGAAGCCATTCCATAAATTAAAATACTTTAATTCCCGTCAGCTTTGTCTACATTCAACTGACGGGAAAATAGCTAAATTGGCAACACTGCTTTAAAAACAAATGTATGTTCATATATACAATGCATAGTTAAGCATATTGACTGTAGAGGGAGCTGACAGAAAAATGAGACGTCTTTGTCCTGCCAGAGGGCGCCCTCTTTGTTTATGTTTGGAATAAGATGTGCAGCAGGGAGAGAGAGAGAGCACAAGAACAGTAATTAATACTCGTATCTTTCGACCGCCATACCCTCTCTCTTAACTGTATTTCCAGCTGTGTGAGACGTGCAATTATTGGCATTTTATCATTTGGCCCTTATTCAACAATACCTGGCGATATCAGGCATGTGTTTTTTCTCATATGTAAGTGAGCGTGTATGTGTGTGTGTGTGTGTGTGTGTGTCGTGCGTATTTTTTTTGTTTGTTTTGTTACACACATACGAGGCGGCAGCAGCAGCAGCAGCCGCCAAAAGCGGAGAGGATGAGTCATATCCAATTTGATTTTCGATTCGTTCGTTTCGTACGAAACGACGCTGATTGTATAGCAAAGACAGCAGCAGCAACAACAACAACAACAAGAAGAGTGAGAAATAAATTTCAAAATGAAGCAAAACGGGGCTAGTCAAACTGAGCAAATGTTTGTTGTTGCTACCCTTACGAGCATAAAAACATATATGTACATATATATGTGTATATATATGTATATCTGTGATTCCTATCATAAAATTAATAAATAATAAATAATCTATAACCAAAAGCTTGCATAACTTGTTTGACACTGTATTAGAATTGACGATCTAATAAGAATTCGTCAATCCAATACGAGCTTGTTAAACTTGTTGCGGTTACTTGAAATGGAATCCAATTGGCTCACGAATCGATTCGATCGATTCCTTAACCTCAGATTGGGTTTACTGATTTCTATCAAATCGAATTGACTGACTGATGACTAATGAGTAATGAGTAATGATTTATACCCTAAGCATAAACAACTTTCATTCATTTATTCATTCTTATTGAATCCATTTTAGCCGCTGCACCTGACACTTTCGCACCCCTTCCAACAGTTAAGAGCGAAAGAGAGTTCTAAGAAACACTAAGCTAGAGTGTTGAACAGAGAAGAGACATAGAGAAAGCGAGAGAGAGATAGAGCAAGGACAACAACAAGAATCGCACCTGCACCCGCACCTGCACCCGCCCACTGCATGAAGACTCAAACAGCAAAATTCAGGATGCACAAGCTGGACATGCTCTCGCTTGTGGTGCTGTGCATTATGGCCAGCACGCTTACAATTTGGCCAACAATGGCGCTGGACCAACAAACGCTAAAGGCAGCAGCAGCAGCGGCGCAGCAATCGCCAGCCAAGCTGGAGCAGAATCCGTGCGTGAACAAGGTCACGTGTCACGAGTGCATACAGACACAGAATTGTGGATGGTGCATGAAACCGGATTATGGCGATCGGCCGCGTTGTTTTTTGCACACGCCAAAGGCGGAAATCTGTCCGGAGCAATACATTTGGAATCCGGATACATCGGAGCGCATATTGATTAACAAGGATCTGACATTGGCCAGCGGTGGTGCCGCTTGGGCGGGCGGTCAATATGTTGCGGGCGGTGGCTACGAGAGCAGCTCTCACGGTCAGAGCTCATCATCGGGTTCATATAGTGCCTCCAGTTCCAGTTCCAGTTACGGCTCCAGCTCTAGTTCAGGCTCCAGCTCCGGCTATAGTGCCAGCTCCAGTTCGGGTGGCTACGGCGCAGCGATCAGTGGTGCATCTGCAGCTGGTGAAATTGTACAGATAAAGCCTCAACGCGTTAGCCTCAAGCTGCGCATCAGTAAGTGATCGTTGAATGCCATCGAAATATGATCAACTTAAATGTAAATATGAATTCATATTGCCTTCAGATGAGGTTCACAATCTGGATGTTAGCTACTCACAGGCCGTCGACTATCCCGTTGATCTCTACTATTTGATGGATCTGTCCAAGTCTATGGAAGACGACAAAGAGAAACTCTCTGCCTTAGGCGACAAGCTATCCGAGACAATGAAGCGCATTACATCCAATTTCCGCTTGGGCTTCGGCTCATTTGTGGACAAGGTGCTGATGCCCTATGTATCTACCATACCCAAGAAGTGAGTATTAGGCCAGATCTTAAGTTAACTCAATCAATAATAAAGAAACTTAGCTAAGTTCTTAAATAGGCTTATGACTATTACAAAAATTTCCAGCGAAATGAACGAATGAGACGTTCTTCGAAATAATTTTTGATGATTTCATTAGATAAGTTCGATTAGTCACGATTTGCCAGAAATCGAGAAGAGCTAAAATGAAAATATGTAGTATATGTATATACATGATTAATAGAGTTATATTTATGTACTAGTTTATGATACGTTAATGAGCTGCTTTACTTGATCAAAATTTACAAAATTTTATTAATTTGGAAATTGTAAAATCGATTTACTCTCATGACTTCTAACAAGAAAACTCACTTCTATCATTGGCTTACTCAAATTTTGCGGCAATTCAAATAAATTATTAATTGTATTTGGTATATCCTTGCAGAAGTCGGACTAGCCTCGGATACTGTTTGATTAGAGATTATTTGTATATATGTATCTACATATGTGTATGCCTAAGTCTGTTACTATAAGAGAGAAAGGGAGAAAGAGATCTCTTCTTAAGAACTTAGCTTTACTTAGAGAACTTGGAAATATCTGAATATTTTGTAGTCCTGGTCCGGGACACTGTTTGACTAAAGAGCACTAGCATATATATCTATGTGTATACCTCAGTGTGTTACTATAATTCTTTCTTTTTGTCTCTCTCTCTCTCTCTCTCTCTCTCTCTCTAACTGAACTAAAGCTAATGCTTAAGCAATATAGATTTTCTGGTCCATTGGCATTGCAAATGCCTTAGATAAGATCATATAATGCAGATTATATAGAAAGGTTCATATAATGCAGCTTCAAACTTCAAAATCTTCATATATGTAGCTTTAGCGATCTCAATAGATCGAAAGACTGTTGACTCTGCTGGGATATTCTAAAACATTTCGGCTCTAACGAATATATTTTTATTATTATTACTTTATAATTGTAAATTGTTGCTCTTGCTCTATATTTTGAATGACTAATTTAAAACAAATCCAATTTTTACCTAATTTTTACTTTTATGCCAAACCAAAAAAAAACAAAACAAAAAAATCCAAAACTAACGCCAAAAACAAAACCAAATAATCAATGATTAAATGATTAAAAACTACAACAACAACAACAACAACAACAACAACACCATCAATCAACGACAACTGCTCGATAACATATATATATATATATGTATAAATATATATATATTGATATTTATATATATCCTATATAGACTCGAGCATCCATGCGATAACTGCAAGGCGCCGTATGGTTACCGCAATCACATGCCACTGAGCAATAACACCGAAAGCTTCTCTGTAAGAGCCATAAAAATATATGATTAATAATTTTTTTAATACTTTCTCTATGCACTCAATACACACACACACACACACACACATACATACATACATATATACATTTATGTGTCAGCAAGCACCACACTTATTATATATAGTACTAAATAACAACATAATACCTGCTCTCCATTTCCCTTTGTTGCCTAACTCTATATATTGTATCGTATCGTATTGTATGGAATTGCCTCGTATATACATAATACATGTTTAGCTTTAGTACATACATATTTATACATATATATATATACATATATATATATGTATATATATATCTTCTAAGCCTTACTGGTACTACATATCTGTATAATCCTATGTTCTATGATTCTATATAAGTTTAAGTCGAACAAAAATGCAACAAGTGGCAAAATTGCATGGCGACGCAGCCAACTTAACTCGTTGCCAAGCCATTGCCAGTGTTGCCACATCGTTGCATTATGCCTATTGCTGCTTGCTTTTGGGGTTGCTAGTCACAACTGTATGTGATTTAGATCTATTGCACTCTGCTCTATATGTTCTACATAAATCGAAATGTGTTGTCATATATCTATATATATATATATATTATATATATATTATAAATATATTTTATTTTATTTTTTATTTGATTTTATTTTATTTTTTCTTATGTGTTTCTTTTATACTCATAAACAAATTTGCTCATCACACTCTCTTCTCTCTCTCTTTTTCTCTTTTATTTCTCAATATATATTATATATTTATATTTTATGTCTATATATGTGTTTGAAAAATTGTGAAAAAAATCGGTTGCTTGTTGCTTCACACTAAAAAAAAAAAAAAATTCGTATACAATATTTAGCCTGGAGGAGCCATGCCCCAAATGCGATGCTCCCTATGGCTATCGTAACATCATGGGCTTGAGCATGGACACATATAGATTCTCTGTAAGTTGTCAACTGCCCAAAAAAAAGTAAACCAAAAATGAAGCAGAAAATTTCCATCTAATCCAATTAGAGACCTGTTCAAACTCGTTTAGCTGCTAACCCCAACGAATTTTGTATTATTATTATGATTTATTACTTGATTATTATTATTATTTATTTATTCTAACATTTGGTATTTTGTGCTTGTGTTTTGGTTTATGGTTATCCTAACTCTTGAATGCCGCTCGCTGCACGTTTGTTCGTATTTCATAGTTCACATCCTTAACTGCTGCATGAGAACACGCTTTCGTTAAACCTCCATCGGTGCCTTTGTCCCTGGCACACTCTTATCGACATGATTATGTCTACATACATATATGTATACGATATATGTATGTATGCTAGCTAATCTTATCGCATAACGTTGGCATTTTATTTACTTTTTTTCCAAGATTGACAACTAAAATGATATTTATAGTCTAGCGAAGTGTTGTTATCCATCGCAAGCCAAGAACTAAAATACAATTTGTGTATGCTTTCAATTGGAGCAAACATGAACTTCTTTCAATTTCGATAATTTATCGATAATATGTCTTGACTTAAATAGTTTTTGCACAACTTAATATCTGCTTATTGATGACTATGATTTTAGAATTCTTGCTTGATTAGCTGGCATGTGATGTATCAACAAACTATTTATTGATAACTTGACATATACATACATCATCGATAACTAAAAACATATTGAAACAGCTTATAAATTACTTGATCATTTATGAATGCATAAGTAATCGTTCAAATGATCAATTATAAAGCTATCGATACCTTAAGAAATTTCTTTAAAAACTGCAGATAAATATTTCAACAGCTTATCGATAACTTGATTAATTATAAATGCATAAACCTTCTATAATTTTCACATTAAAAACTTTCAAACTATTTAACCGATTGATCAACAACTGAGCACACTGTAAAGTTTTCTATAACCTATCTAGTTGTTGCTATCGAAATCTAGTTTATCGATAAACACAAGAAACATCAACAATAGGGCTAAAATGCTTTTAAGCATACCAGTCACTCGCACAACGATGCAATTCAAATCAACTCAATAGATCGATCAGTGAAAGAAAGTACTTTATGATCCTTGTTCTGAATAACGCTTCGCTATCGACTAATCTAGCTGAGGAGTGTGCCAACATCTAACGCCAGCTTAACAACTGCATCACAGCCATTGCACCCCAATATCAATTTTATGCTTTTTTTTATTATTAATTTATAACTTTTCTCTATATACACATATATATATATATATACTTATATGAACATATAGAACGAGGTGAAAGAGGCAGCTGTCTCTGGTAATTTGGATGCACCTGAAGGTGGCTTCGATGCCATAATGCAGGCAATTGCCTGCCGGCAACAGGTTGGTTGGCGCGAGAAAGCGCGTCGCTTGCTTGTCTTCTCAACGGATGCGGGCTTCCATTATGCCGGCGATGGTAAATTGGGCGGCGTGATAACACCGAACGATGGCGAATGCCATTTGAATGGAGAAGGCATGTATACGCATTCGATCATACAGGATTATCCGAGCATATCGCAAATCAATCAGAAGGTCAAACAGAATGCGATCAACATTATCTTTGCTGTCACACAGAATCAGTATTCCGTCTATCAGAAGCTATCCGCACACATTGAGGGCTCGTCCAGTGCCATTTTATCGAATGATTCGTCCAATGTGGTGGATCTGGTGCGCGAGGAATACGGCGTAAGTAATTGATTGAATTGTCGATTATATAATGGATTATTCATTGCCTTTGCTTTCACAGAAAATCTCATCGACGGTGGAGATGAAGGACAATGCCACTGGTGATGTTAAGGTCACGTATTTATCCAGCTGCCTGACCAATGGACCTCAGATCAAGACGAACAAGTGCAGCGGGCTCAAGGTTGGCGACAAGGTCACCTTTACGGCTCAAATAACGGTGACCAAATGCCCAACCGATCCACGTCATTGGAATCAGGTCTGTCTGTACATATATTATAGACGATAGCTAGAGATAGCTGAGTCTCTCTGGATAATGTATCAACCTTTAACCACATCGTTTGTTTACCTTGGCAGGCCATTCAAATCTATCCGGTGGGCATTAACGAAAGCATGATCATTGATCTGGAGATGCTGTGCTCCTGCCCCTGCGAGCATATTGGCTCCACTGGCTACGAGCTGCACTCGCAAAAGTGTCACAATCATGGCACCTATATGTGCGGCATCTGTGAATGCGATGAGCAGCACTTTGGCAATACCTGCGAGTGCTCCATGTCCGATGTGCATTTGAATAATGTGAATGATAATATGTGCCGGCCGAGCAATGACACGAGTGTGGCCGAATGCAATGGCCGTGGCAGCTGTGTGTGCGGCGCCTGCGAGTGCCATAAACGCACCAATCCCGACGAGATCATCTCTGGCAAATATTGCGAATGCGAGAACTTTAGTTGTGAGCGGCGCAAGAATTTGTTGTGCTCCGGACCGGATCATGGCACCTGTGAGTGCAATCGCTGTGTGTGCAAACCCGGCTGGACGGGCAACAGCTGCGACTGTCAAACATCGAAGGATACGTGCATGCCGCCTGGTGGCGGAGAGATCTGCTCTGGCCACGGCACCTGCGAGTGCGGCGTCTGCAAATGCAAATCGATGGACGAAGGCCGCTATTCGGGCAAATACTGCGACAAGTGTCCCACATGCTCGGGCCGTTGTCACGACTTGAAGGATTGTGTTCAGTGTCAAATGTATCAGACGGGTCAGCTGAAGAACGGCGATGATTGTGCCAAGAACTGTACCACATTCACGGCCATTAGCGTGGACACAGTGAAGATTGATGAGCACAAGGATGAGCAGCTGTGCGTGTTCTTCGATGAGGATGATTGCAAATTTACGTTCAAATACAGTGAGGTGGGTGAGCTGGTTGTCTATGCCCAGCAGGAGAAGGAATGCCCGCCCAAGGTCTTTATGCTGGGCATTGTGCTCGGCGTCATCGGCGCCATTGTTCTTGTTGGCTTGGCCATATTGCTGCTCTGGAAGCTGCTGACCACCATACACGATCGTCGTGAATTTGCACGCTTCGAAAAGGAGCGCATGAACGCCAAATGGGATACGGTAAGACTCATATTTGTTAACAATCGCGAAAACTGAATTTCATACTAATTGTGATTTGCTTTGCAGGGCGAGAATCCTATCTACAAACAGGCCACATCCACCTTTAAGAATCCCATCTATGCGGGCAAATAATTCGCAATGAGAATTTGCCCATTGTTTTCTTTAGTGAAATTTTGCCATTTTCAAAACTGACTGTCCACTTTTATTTACCGTTTGCTAACCAACTGAATCAATCAATCAATCAATCAACCAGCCAATCATTGCAAACAACTGAAGCAGCTTCTTTCTCTTCTCTCATACTTCAAATGGTGCGCGTGCCACATGCAACAAGAAACAACAAGAAAACAAAATGCTTGAACAAAGTCAAACTGCCATTGAAACGCGTTCTTAACTAAGTCAAATTTATATATATATATATATATATATATATATATATATATATATATATATATATATATATATATATATATATATATATATATATATATATATATATATATATATATATATATATATATATATATATATATATAGATATGTAAATATATATATATATATATATATATATATATATATATATATATATATATATATATATATATATATATATATATATATATGTGTGTATATATATATAGATATGTAAATATATATATATATATATATATACTTTACATACACACATATGTATTGCTTCCATTTGATAAGCAAACGAATTGTGCCTTGCAATATATACGATATATATTTTAGATTTTTTTATATACAAGTACTTGTTTGTACACAAGAAAAACAAAAGCAAAAACAAAAACAAAAAGAAAATGACAAAAAGCTTCCATTTGTAAACAGCCAAAACTAACAAGCAGAATAACAACAACAACAGCAACAATGTTGAACGCACAAACAACCAAATCTATGCAACAATCAAACAACGCAGCAAAACCACGATCTAAAAAAAAAAAACAAAAATAACTTAAGAACACCAAAGTGTGCCTCTCTAACTTTCAACTAACCAACGAAACGATCATTTGTAATATATATACATGAGATATATATATATATATATATATATATATATATATATATATATATATATATATATATATATATATATATATATATATATATATATATATATATATATATATATATATATATATATATATATATATATATATATCTAATATATATGTATATATCAACGATGTGCTGCCCACTAAACAACATTGACTTGCGAGTAGCACATTTGATATTATAATTCTAAATATGATTTCTCTTAATTTTGTAACTTAAGTATTTGGCCCTTTTCTTTTGGATCGGAGTAATGTCCATGCGAACGAAGCAATTTATTTATTAGCTAAACGATCCAAAAAGCAACAATAACTGAATTGAATTTATATGCCAATCGAGAGGAGAAGAAGAAAAGAACTAAACAAACAAACAAACACAAAAAAAAAACTGATTTTGTTAACTTTATGGACTTGCGCCCATTTTTTGTTTGCCGTCAATTATTTCGTGTTTTCTTTTAATGTGTATGTTTATTATTATTATTATGTATTTTTTTTAATATAAATATTATTTTTATTTTAAATCTAACTTTACAATTAATATTTAAGCGTATTAACATTTAAGCTTGTAAGTGACAAAACAAAAAAAAAAAGAAAAACAACAAAAATTGTGCCTCAATTTTTTTATGATTTTCTTTTGAATAGAAATCGTGGCTTTTCCAATTTTTGATCAATAATAGTATATTAATGCTACCCTAATTAAAAACATAAACAAACAAACAAAAAACATATTTTTGCGATTTGTACTGATTACTGATTAACAATAAAACAAAATGTATTTTGAGTGTAATAAAAAAAGAAGCGTAAATAATTGTTTATAAATGAAATGTGGAAACACTGGCAATTTTAATGAAATATATAAACATACATATAATAAAAACTGTTTGATGCTAAATTTAGTGAAATAAATAATAAAAAAACAAGTTTATATCGTGTGTTAATTCAAGTTAATTTCCGTCAATTACATTTATATATTTATGAATTTAAATAGGGAAAATAGAACGCGACTGCTAACTATATTCTACAAGTGCAAGAAACCGCCAAAGCTTATTTAAATAAAAAAAAAACTAGTTCATCTGCTGTTCAGCAATGTGACCAGAATATGTAAAATCGAAAATACCTTTTATAAGTGTTTAATAAGCGACAACGTTGCCTGTCTTGGATGTGCAGCTCGAATAATCAACTTGTTTCAAACGTTACGCCAAATAGCATGTAGACGATGCCGAAGCGTTGCAGCAATGGTACACGCAAAACCGACTAGTAAATAGCTAATTCCAATTACACATGCAGCTGCCACTTAAAAAAGGATAACAACTGTCAGCTTGATCATTGCTGCAATGTACTAATCGACCGCCTCCACTCTGGTGAGACGATCAAATCGGATAACTTTATGAGAAATAAATGTGAATCGGAACCAATGCAGCTGAACAATGAATTATGACGAGTCCAATGATTATCGCTCACCGGCCAATTAAAAACATTTAATTAAAAAAAAAAGTTCAACTCAAATGTATGTAGTTAATAGTTTAAATATTTATGCAAGAATAATATTCATATATTATTTATATATTTCAAACCGAGTTAGGTTCTTAATTAGTTTTTGTTCTTAGCAAGGAGGACCTGAGCTGAAATGTTAATTAAGTTCCTTACTGGACAATTTGTCGGTATACTTAACGCTAAGTTAATTACGTTTAAATGTTGTCATAACAATTATATATTACAAAAAAAAAAAAGAAAAGAAAAACTAGAAATCTTTCATGTTAAGCATAATATAAGGCATATTTACGAACTATTCAAGAAAGTTCGCTTCGTGTCTTTCAAATATTTCCAGATCTCATTGAATCAATATGTCAATGATTCAATTGTAGCTTTTTGCATGTTTGCATAATACAAACTAATTGATTTTATTACATTGCTTTGTCATTAGTTTATAAAATTCGTTGAGAAATTGCTGGAAGTCGATGATTTGTGTGTTGTTTATTGAATAAAAAACAAAATATGATGTTTTCTAAACAAGTTTGCGGGGCGCTGCTATAGTCTACACAATTAAAAAATCGTTATAGCTCTAAATAAAAATGTGTATATAAATATATATAGATATATGCATATATATATTTATATATACATATATAAATATATATCTATGTGTGTGTGTGTGTGTGTGTGTGTGTGTGTGTGTTGCCGAGGACATGTTGGCTTGGTAAGAAGGACACTTCCAACTTAAGTACGTTCCACAACATTATTAAGCAGCTAACAATGATACAAAGACACAAAGTTGGCTCGGCCGTCTGCTCCCATCATATATGTATATATAAATGTATATATAAATATAAATATATATATATATATATATATATATATATATATATATATATATATATATATATATATATATATATATATATATATATATATATATATATATATATATATATATATATATCAATTGAGGACATCTTGTTGGACGCCAGTCTACAAACGAGATATCTTTGCATTGATTGCGCTCTTGGAGCTTCTAAACAGATAGTCAGCAGTCAGGCAGGCAGGCAGATAGACAGGCATGCTGGCAGGCAGGCAGGCAGTCCGTTGACATGCTGGACAGTTGACACTTAGTGGAAGATCAAATCCGCATCGGGTGCACCCTTCTGGTGCTTGAACTTGTGCTTGTTGGGCTTCTGGTAGTAGCTCTGCGTAAAGTTGCGCTGTTGTAGCGGCAGCAGTGACTCCTGATAATCCTCCTCTTCGATCCGTTCTGTTATGTTCAATGTCAGTCGCTTAACGCGCTCCTTCTCCTCGCGCGTCTTCTGTTCCTGTAGCTTTAGATTAATGGCCAGCTGTGAGTCCGATGGGGCCACAAATGACTTAAATTGCTGCTTGCCGCCCTTATTGCCACGCACCATCAACACAAAAGGCACAGCGCCGCTGCTCTTGCCGCCACTTCCCTCTGTGGCGGTTGCATCGCTCGAGGAGGTAGCAGCAGCTGCTGCTGCTGCTGCTGCAGTTACATTGCCGATGCCATCGAAAGTGTGGGCATGGTTTGTGGGAGTTGTGGGGGCAACAGCGTTGCCCTTTGAGATCTGCGTTGCATTGTTGCAGTTTAGCTGGTCGTAGGACTTCTTTTGCAGGCGCGCCATCATGGGCACAGGTATGTCCTTGTTGGTGGCTTTAAGTGGCGGCTCCTTGAGTCGCTCCTGATACGAATCGCTGGTCATCTTCTCGTACATTTGCTCGAATTCCAAATCCTCTTTGGATTTCTCTGGCGGTGGAGGCGGCGCCACTGGCTCCACCTCATACTCAGTCCAGTTGCCTTGGTCCGCCTCCGAGCCGCCGGCAGCTTGACGTTCGCGCTGATCATTCGATGAGCCAGAGTCATCCGTAACCTTAAATACAAATTGTAATGCTATGATTGGGAGCAGATCTATCCATATCCAGATATATACGTATATATGTATAACAACTTACACCGTCATCGAGTTCGTTAATTTCATTGATTGTGGACAAGTTAGCATCCTGGGCATTATTATTATTGCTGCTGGCTTTCAGCTGTGGATACAGTTGCTCCTGCAGCTGATCGATGGCCTCCTTGGCCTGCTCCAGATTCTTATACAGCTTCAGCTTTGGTCGCACACCGGCCAAACAGTCACGGTACGTGTGATCGACGAGTATGGGAAAGAGATCGGACGTATTTTCCGATTTGCTAAACACCGGATGCGACTTCTTGTGCCAATAATAACGCTGAAAGAACACCAGAAAGTAATCCAATCTGCAGAGAGCAAAAGAAATAATTGATTAGCTGCCGATATTGGTTTATATTGTTTGGGATTTGATTACTTCTTGCGCGTGGCCTGGCTGGTGAAGTAGGGGGCACAGGTATCGATCAGCATGCAGGCGAGCTTCAATCGAAACAGACTCTCGGGCGGATCGAGCGGTGAGCTGACAGACTGGTCCAATGTCACACCCAGCGATATTATCGAATAGAGTGTATTAAGTATGTGCGATGATTCCACCAGCTTATAGTTGTACATCTCGCCCAAATACTTGGCCATTGCGATGCGACGCTGCGACATCTTGGGCGAATGTATCTCTAGGCCGGCGCGTATATCCTCAAAGACATTGTCGATGACAATGGTGACAGCACGCGGCTGGTAAGAGCTCAAACCGGAGACAAGATCGGCCAGACAACGGATGAGCGGGAAGCGCAATAGATACGCTTTGCTCAAGCACTTGATTGCATAGCTATAGACGTCCGGATCGTTCCAATTGATGCGTCGCAGCATCTTAATGCAACGCTCCACATTCTGCTTGCACAGCTCCTCAAATATCAAATGGCGTATATACTCGTGCATGGGCGGTCGAGGCGTTAGCTCACGCTTCGCCGATTCGGGTGGCTTAACCAAATAGTAAACGCTTTCAATTTGCGCCGCATGACGCGAATCCATTGCCGTTGCCGTCTTCATGCGCAGCATCTGATCGAGAAAAACGTTCATCAGCAGCCGCGAATCGCGACAATTGTACAGATAGACACCGCTGACCTCGACAAAGGCGCACGCCATCTCGATATGATGGTGTATGAAGTCACGCAATAGCATCTTCAAGCAGCCCAATGCATCGAACTTCTTGAACAAGCCAAACTTCACCAGTTCACCAATGAACCGTACAATCTTCAGCTTCGACTCAATGTTCAGCTGATTCTTCTTGCGTATATGCCATTTGAATTCTTTGCGCAGCAAATCGGACAGATCTGCGGCCACGTCCGTATTGCACATATGAATAATGGCCACGAATCGTGACAGATATGGCAAGATATCGAGTCGTGTTCGCTGCACACTAAATATCGTTCTCGTTAGCTTCTTGCGCTGATGTTTTGTATTATAATTGAGTAGAAATTCAATGGCTGCCGAATCGATCAGCTCCTTATTAACGCAATTGAACAGATTAAGTAGAAATACATCGAATTGTTGCCGTAGATGTTGGCTCTGCGATTGTGACTATTGAGTGAGAGAGAGAGAGAGAGAGAGAGAGAGTGAGTGAGAGAGATATATTAGTATTGTCTATTCGCAATCCAATCAAGTTCAATCTATATAGCTGCCAAGCCACTTACCGTTTGTTGTTGCTGCAGCTGCTGCTGCTGCTGCATGACATGAAGAGCAGAGAGCAAAGAGTGAGAGTGAGAGAGAAAGCACTATTAGTAGGCTAGCCAACTATATAGCTGCCATATCTGTAAGCCACTGATCCACTTACCGTTTGTTGCTGCTGCTGCTGCTGCTGTTGTTGCTGACGACCCAGTTCCATTAGCGCGCTGCCCATTTTCTTATCAATAGGCAGAGGAGCGGCAGCCGCAGTAGCACATGCAGCTAAAGTTGCTCCCGTTGCTGCTGCTGCTCCAGCTGGCTCAGTGGGCGCATTGGCTGCTGGCTGTTGTTGTTCCTCTTGATCCTTATCGAGCGCCGAATCGCTGGTCGTTGACGGCGGATCATCCATATCTAACTCAGCATCGATATTGGCATCGATGGCCTCCTCGGTCAGCTCGCTGGGCTCTTCGAATGTTTCCAGATCGACTTTGGGTGCCGAAAAGTTGGGCAAAAATTGCCGCAAATCTGGCAAATCGGTGTAAAAAGCGCGCGTCTCATCATCGCCCCAGGGATCGAGCGTACCAAAGGCGGCACTGTCCAGCATATTGTCAATGACGGTGCCCGGATTACAGCACTCCGACTCTTTGGTCAGCTCCGGCAACGGTTCACCCAACAGCTCCGAGAGCGATTGGGCCGATGCGAGCAGCTTGTCAAAGCTCGCTTGCATCAGTTCACATTTCTCGCGCTTCTCCTGGCTTATTTCTCCCTTGCACTCCATGGTGCGTCTTATGTTCTTGGTCATGTTCATGAGGGCGGCCTGTTCGGCCAGCACATGCTTGCACAGCGCCTTAAAATAGCCTTTGAGCATGGTGCGCAAATTGAGCTGCTTGTCGGCGTTTAGGAAATCCGATTTGGGCACCTCCACATCGTATTTGTTGGCCAACTGCTGCATCTTTTGCGGCACCAGGCCGGCATACTCCTCGCCGCAGTGGCGACAAAATGATAGTATTATCGAAAAGTTGCTATGATCATCCTTGTCCAGTGCTATCAGCTGCACCAGCACCGTTCCAAGCAGCGCCAGACCTGGCTTCATCTGTATAACACCCGAGCTGACGAGCTCTGCGAACAGACGTAGGTCCACACGCAATTTACTCGGATTGCTAATCTTTTCGGTTGTTTTGAGCGCTTTCTGCCAGGCCTCGAGAAACTGTGTACTGAAGTCGGCATAGGTGCAGTGCAGCTTGGAAGCCAATGTTACCACGGCTGGCACATCCGTCATCTTTAGCTTGGCTTCCGCCAGAGCAGCGCATATTTCGGATATATATTTGCTTAGATTGAGTGCCGAGAGTTCGCGCAATAGCGCCTCCAGCTGTGTACTTGTAAAGAGCTTCAATTTCTTCACAAATGCCGTATTCTTCTTCAGGCTCGAGTCGAGACGCGCGAAATATTCATCGCCAGGCAGTTCGAAGTTGGCGTTTTGCTGTCGCAGCTGACGCTTTGCGTCTATCTTTTCCTGCAGCTCGGTGACGAAATGCTTTAGTTCAGCCAATCCCTGAACCTCATCGGCTGCGACTCCACCGATTCCTCCAGCTGCTATGGCATCTGATGTTTCGGTATCTGCCTCGCTTACAGCGGCACTTGTTGTTGGTGTTGTTGTTGCTGCCGCCGATGCTGCGGCTAATGGTGATGATGATGCTGATGTTTCTGGCGCTGTGGGCGCCTCGATTGTTTTGTTGGCGCTCATAGCATCAAAATTGGTTGAATTCTTCTATTTAACTGATAATAATCACTTGCTGTGCAAACTGTTCAATCAAATCTGTATCCGAATATTGTATGTGATTTGAATAAGTTGCCGTCGCCTACTTTATTCCAACTAGCGTTTCGGATTTGCAAGTGTTGTCTACTGTTGTCTTTTTTTTCTCTTCTTTTTTTTGCGTTTACCGTGTTCGTGGTGCACATCGCACATCGCACATCTGTATGTAAGTCATGTGTACACACTCACACTTTAACATAAATCGTGTGTGATACTAAATATCGATGAGCGTGACCGGTACAATGTTAAGCAGATGTATCGAACATATAACATATCGATATGTAGAGACTTATGGAGAGTTCTCAAACAATATAAATGCTAAAAAATTTGTTCCATGCATGTATATAATTCTGAAGTATCACAGGATATTCACTCAAAAAATCAAAATATAACTACTGATATTCTTCTATCGCACTATCATCACGAATTCCTTATTGACACGCTAGAGCGTGTGGCAACGCCGGTTGTTTGTCAAATTTGCCCAGTGTACTTGTCGATATACGGTCACATTCAATTAGTTGCAGCCATTAAAGCAAGTTTCGCAAAATGTTCAAAAAGTATGTATTAAACATAAGCAGACGCCTCTTTTTGGCAACTAACATTTGTGGATATATAGATTCGAGGAAAAGGACAGCATCTCATCGATACAACAGCTCAAATCGTCCGTACAGAAAGGCATACGTACAAATCTTTTGAAGGCATATCCAAAGCTAGAAACGCACATTGATTTAATATTACCCAAGAAAGATTCGTATCGCATTGCTAAATGGTAAGTTTTTCAATATCTATCAATTCAAGCCCTAACAACATTCTAATTAAATTTTATACATAGCCACGATCACATCGAACTACTGTTAAATGGTGCCGGCGAGCAGGTATTCTTTAGACATCGGGACGGTCCATGGATGCCCACGTTGCGTTTGCTGCACAAATTCCCATACTTTGTTACCATGCAGCAGGTGGACAAGGGCGCCATTCGATTTGTGTTGAGCGGCGCCAATGTCATGTGTCCTGGCCTAACGTCGCCGGGCGCCTGCATGACGCAGGCGGAAAAGGGCACAGTTGTTGCCATCATGGCCGAAGGCAAGGAGCATGCGCTAGCAATTGGACTACTCACGCTTTCCACAGAAGACATGTGCGTAACGACAACTGAACATTAATACATATGCCATTTATTTACTATTTTTGTTTTGTTCTTAATTCTTTGTGTATTGCAGCTTGAAAGTTAACAAAGGCATCGGCATTGAGACGTATCATTTCCTCAATGATGGCCTCTGGAAATCGAAACCCGTGAAGTAGATTGCATAGCCGGCTAGCATGGCTAGTTGATGGAGCTGCAGCAGCGCTCGCCATGCACTCGCGTCCTACTACATAGTCTTCGAGAGCAAAAGAATGGTCTTTTTTTTTGATTTTTTTTCTTTTTTGCATATTTATTGAGCATTTGCTAGTTCGATTGTAATTAACTTTTGTAATTTTAAATTGTCCGTTAAATTATTTTAAATCAATTCGAAATATATACAATTCAATAATTGCACTCAAATGCCAAAAGGCGTGCGCATTCACCTGCGCACTTAGCGGTTGGTGCAACCACCTGTAGCGGCGACCCTGACGTTGGTGGTCAGGGTTGTCACGTGCGGGTGGTTGTTCCACAAATCTGACCAGAGATGTCAAGTTTGAATCTTTTATTAGCATTTTGGTAATTTCGGTAAGAGTTTTCTCTCTTGTTTCAAAATTCGTTGTTTGACTTCTTTATCGATTTTTCAATGAATTGGACAGCATAATAAATCAGCTGTTGATAGTGTAACGGTGCACATTGTGCACTGATTGTGCTTAGCAACGTGACGTCACAATTGCTATTAATATGCTATCAAGAAGCTTATAAGAGATATGATGAAACTTCTGGAAAAGGTATGCGAAATAAATATACCTATAAAAAAACAATCAATTACAAAAAAAACATCAAGTACTCTGACGTTTGCATTCATAAATAATTCGCACGGAGCGCATATTTTGGGCATAACCTTACATTTTGCAACACGGGAGAGCGCGAGTATAGCTTCTATGCCGCATGCGCAAGTAACGGTGCTTCTGCTAAATACGTGTGACGTACGTATGCTTCAGTGTGTGCATGTATTGTACGTCAGCAGAAGCAGCAGCAGCGTAAAAGAAATTGTTTTCAGTTTCAGTTGCTGTCAGCATTTGTCGCACAGCAAGCAGTCAACGACAATTGCAACGCTTTTTGTAAGAAATACAAGAAAAAGATAAGCAAAAACAAAAAAAAAAAAAAAACAAAAAAGGGATAGGAAAAGTGTTGAAAAACCACAAGTGGTAGACAAGAGTTGAACAATAACCGAAATGGTAAAAGGAACAAACACAAAAGCTGAAACTTAGAAAGCATTTGAAAGTGATTGTGTATGTGTATGTGTGTGTGTGTGTGTATGACATATGGAAACAAAAAAAAAGGAACATTCAAATTTAAATCTCGTACGTTGCAGTAGTGCACATACTACATGTGAGTGTGCGTGTCTGTTTGTGTGTGTGTGGGTGTATGTCAGTATATGCGCCATTTAATGTATGAAAAGTTTTTCAAGGAAAACGGATACACACTGTTTGAACTTTTTTGAAGGTGCAAAATGCAAGAGCAAAGTTTCCACTCTTCTTTCATTCTTTTTGTTTTGTTATCGCTCAAGTAGGCGTGTGAGTCATGTTGAGAATGGCAAGTGGTCGCCAGGAGCAACAGCAAAATGTACGCAAAAAAAAAACATGCACACTCACATATGGAGGACTGGCTGTCGGCACCATAAACAATATGGCTACAATATGTCGTTGGAGTGCATTTCGTTTTCTGTTACATTTTTATTGATTTTACTCCAATCTGATTACCATTCTTTCTTTTTTTTTGTATTTTTTGAACAGGCGCTGGCGCTAATTGAGTTGATGTTGATGACATGCATAGGCGAATCGTTCGCGCCTGCCATTCGCATTTACAACTGAGCAACAACAACAGCAGTAGCACCAAAGGCGTACAAAGGCAACAACAACAACAACGACAACGACTTATATATTAACAGCTAAAGTCGCGAGCAACAGCGCCAAGTGACAGTCGGAGCCAGCGAACTTAAGTGAGAGAGAGAGAGAGAGAGAGAGAGAGAGAGAGAGAGACAGGCAGCACGCAAAGCGAAGAGTTGCATGTGTGTGTGTGTGCAATATGGAAGACCTTTTTCTGCTAATTATCAAGGAGTCAACGGGCACCAAGCACAACGCGCTGCGACAAACGGCGCAAATTGCTTACGGTAAATGTTTGCATATATATACATATGTATGTACATTTAATTTTGAGTGTGTGTGCGTGTGAAAGTTTTGCGATAGCAAAGAGAACAACAACAACCAAAACAATAAAAGTCAACGGCAATGGTAACGGTAACGGCAACGGCAACGGCAACGGCAACGGCAACGGCAACGGCAACGGCAACGGCAACGGCAACGGCAACGGCAACGGCAACGGCGCATTGAAAACATGCAAGAACGCAATTTCCTCTTTTGGAGTTGTTGCTTTTGCTGTGCTTCCTCTTCGTTTGTTACTCATTATTGTTGTTGCTGTTGTTGGCGTGTCCGCCCTTTTGCACATCCGCTGGCATTTCCTTTGTTTTTATACCCTGCAGCAAATGGAATGGTTTGAAAAACGGGAATATTTTTGCAGCTTAATAGATATCTGAAACAGATAGAATTAACAAAAGTTTTTTTTTTAATATATTTTGAGAATTTTAATAACTAAGTTAATGTTCCATAACATAAGCTATATATTATATTTATTTATTAGCTAACTATATGTTACCGCAACACCTAGCTAGCTCCAGGGTATAAACTAGTCGAGCACAATTGACTTGTGATGTTTTGCTGTGCCACAGACCTTATCTCTGACCGCAGCGGCAGGAAAGTAGGCAACAATTTGTGGCTAGTTTCGTCTGTTGCTATTCATTCCGCCATTTCGACCTAATTGGTAGCCTAGAGTATTAGCTAGTCGTACGCATTTGCGTAACCTAGTTATCCCGTTATATTTGCCATTGTTGTTGTTGTTCAATATGGTTGTCATTGATCGCGGCAGCGGTAAAGTAGGCAACAATTTGCGGCTAGTTGCCGCTGATACGTATGTACATACGTATTGGCAGGCGTAATTGTTTGCCTGGTCATAACGCACAGCGTTTAATGCTGATAAGCCACTTGGAGCGTTACGATTTCGTTTGACCATTGACTATGTATTTGCAGATAAACTTTATCGACAGCATGGCATACACAGGGATCCGTCGCATGAGCTGCGCTCCGTTTGCTTTACGGCATTGCAAATGGCCTTGGACACGAAGCGGCCAAAGTTCATCACAATGGGCCTTAATGGCCTGCATGTAAGTACAAAACAAAGAAAAAGAGAAATACAAAAGCAAGAAAACTCGGCATGAACAAAGAGCGACAAAGAGGCGGCGGACGAGTCAATTATCGAACGGGTTTCCAGGCAATTGTCCGCCCGTTTCCGTTTCCGCACCGGATATGCTCAGACTGACGACAGACACGAAATTGCGAAAATTGTGAAATGAGTTTACCTAATTGCCGACAGACAGACAGACGGACGGATTGACTTAGTACCAATGCCAGTCCCAGTCCTGCGTTCCTATCGCACAAATCCATCAATGAAAATTCTATAATTTTTGAGGCCAAGGCTAACAACTGCATCTCACGCAATTTTCAATCAATTCTTAAGCCAACTTGAAGAACATTGAGAATTGCACTTAAAATAATGAATATAAGGCGAACTCTTACGAAATATTGCTTTTCCATTTATGATTGCGATTGCGATTGCGCTGCCTTTGGCTCCAAGAACGACACTCAAAATAATTAAGAAGTGTAGCGAGTTGGAGCGAGTTGGGGCTGAAATACAGCAAACGAAATTCTCAAGACTTTGAAATCATTTCGCTGGATAAAGGGGGCTTTTGAGCTGCACTTGAATTAATTAAGGAGATTTCTTGAAGTGAAGTGGGCTAGGACTGAGCATATTGTCGTGATTCTATATTGGCTGTTGGCTTAAAGTTTATACTTTTGGCTTAAAGTGCAAAACAGCATTGAAACGATTCAGAAAGATATAAATCGAAATTGCAGAACTTGAGCTTAAATAGCCTTGGCTAACAGTTGTCGTAACTTCTGCAACATATCGCATACTTTATGGAGTCTTTTTTCTGTGTTAATTAGTTTTTGGTTTTCGTTTTTTTTTTTCCGACAGCGTGTCATCAAGGATGAACGCTTCTACATTGGCCTAGAGCCGGAGGATGACTCTGTGTGGCTGCCCTCGCAGCTGTTGCGTGCCACAAATGGAATTTTGCCGTCGACAAGCAGCGAGGATACCGTGGTGAATGTGTTGCGCTTGTTCCTGGCCATGGCCTGCTCGCCAGCCTGCACGCTGAACGGGCGACTGCTCATCGAGATACTGTCGCGTTGCGGCGAATGCTGGGAGCTCGGCTCACGTGCAATCAAGGCTGCCTCGCTGGCAGCCGCCTCGCAGTGTTTGCGCACCTTTTGCGCCTTTCTCATCGAGGAGGCCGAGGAGGTTAAGAAGACAGCGCCAGCTGGCCTGATGACTCAAACACAGGCATCGGCAGTCTACAATGAGGTCATACCCGTGATGCAGTGGCTCTGCAGTCGCCTGGTGGAGCCGAACGTCAACAATGCATCGCCGAACAAGAAGTGCGAGAATCCCAGTTCGCTATATCTAACCGAATGCATTTTGACGCTCAGCTCAGCGCTGCCGCGCAATGTGCACGCCAATCCGCACTTCACTTCGTTCCTCTGGCAAAAGTTCTGTCCAACATTGGCCGCGGCGCTCGGCTCGCCGGGTCGCATTAATCTGGACAAAAAGTTTACCTACAAGTAAGTGACTGAGCTGTAATAGCACATCCATCCATCCATATGGCATGAATTATATGTTATCAACTATTGTCCACTGTCAACAGAGACGCTCTGCACATGATTGAGAATGAGGCGCGCGGCTTTTTCACTGGACCTGGCTTGGATGGGCCGCAGGCACGTTGCGTCTACTTGACAGCGATTCAGTTGCTGCGCATTGCCGGCGCCCATGGCTCGCTGCGTCCCATGCTGGAGGCTCTGTTCCATCGCATGGTGTTGCTGCCGGCACCACTGAATCGCACCGAGCCGTTGCGCTGTGTGCGCGAGATCTTCAAAAGTCCGGAGCGCCTAATCGATCTGGCGGTTATACTCTATGTGGACAAGAATACGGCGCAGGGCTGCAGCGACGAAATGGCTCTCTTTCGACTGTAAGCAAATTGGATGATTCAAAAGCAATTCCTTTCAATAATGCAAACTTTTCACTGCTTGCAGCCTGGTGGATGCCATGGAGGAGTGCGCCTATGGAGCCAGTGCGGGCAGCGCCACAGAGGCAAGCCTGCAGGCGAGTGTGGAGTGCATGGTCGCCTTGCTGGATAGCCTGCAGGTGCTTTGCAGCGGCGAATTGACTGAGTCCATGATCAGTGATCAGATCGTGCAAGTGGTCAATTCACGGCACGAACTGCTCAAGGATGCGGACTACTCCGGCCCGTTGACATATCAGAGCATGGCTAGGCTACCGGCACCCTATCGGGATGCGATTGTTGAGTTTCGGCAAAACGTGTTCGAGACATCGTCCGGTTCGGAAAGCGAATGTGAGCCGCCGCATGAGCAGGATGCGGCCTCGAATGGCTCGGGCGATACGGAGGGACCGGAGGATGATGAACCGAGCAGCTCCAGCGATGAGACATCGCGTGTAGAGAATCGCTGGCCCTATTCCCATTTGGAGGCGCCCGTCATGCCCATTCGGACGGACAGCGATAACGATCGCCAGCATGCGCGAGACTTTGCGAAGGCTTTGCGTCAGGACCTGGTGCCGAAGCTACTGGGTTTGCGCAGCTGCGTCGAATTGGACGAGGCAATGCAAGAGTTCGCGTCAGCGGTGTGCCAGGAGAACAGCATGAACTTTTCCGATTTCGATTACAATCTAACGGCGATCAATGCGGATGGAATTTACTTGGCCATCTACTCGTCGCTGCTGCTTAGCCTGCAGCTGATGCGCGCCGGCTACTATGATCAGCATTCGGTGAAGGAGAGCATATTGGTGCCGATGTCGGAGCAGCAGTTCGTGACCTCCGTACAGAACACGGGCGTACTTGTCTACCTCTCCTCGCCCTGGCTATGCGAGCTCTATCAATCGGTTATAATTTCCAATATATTGGAGGCGATGACACGGCAGCAGCTGGAAGGTAGCGGACCACGTTGTGCTCTGGTCGATATGCTATGCGATGCTGGCGGCCTGGCCAGCACACAAATGTTATCCGAATGGCAGCGATTGCAGACGGCGACAGTGAAGCACAGCGATGACGAACAGCACGATAAACGTCGCGAGGCGGCCAAGAAACTGTGCCGCCGTCTGCTCACATGCTGCTGGGACTCGATGGTCATTGTGCTCAGCTCCGGGCTAGGAGATCTGCAAAGCACCGCCTCCAACAAGCTGGTGGCGCTCTCCAAGCGCACGCTGCGCGTCAAGGCCAAAGCGAACAAGTCCAACGGTGAGGCGCTCTATGCCATGTGCCTGGATGGACTGCATTCGGTGAGGCAACTGATTATACATTTGTATATCGACATCTGGCTAAACTATTAACAATTTTCGTAGGCGGCCACCTTGAGCAACAGCCTCAATTTGCAGCATTTGGCCGGTAAGATACTCAATCTCTTGGCCTCCAATGTGTGCCAGACGAGCGGGCCACGCATCTCGGCCAGCCAGGCCATGTCCATGGACGTAGTGCTCACGGGCGGCTTGAATTTGGGCAGCTACAGTGCCGACTGCTGGCAGAGTATCTTCGCCGTCTGTCGCCATGTCAGCCAGCTGGAGCATGAGATCTTCAGTATGCAGAATCCGCCAATAGCTGCGTCGCCGGGCAGCAGTCGCCGCGATCTGGAGACGGGCGAAAAGCTAAGCAATGGCAATGCTCAGGATAAGCTCAATCTATCCTCGATTCCCATCGACGATGACGAAACGTGGTGAGTGTTGCGATAAGCCAGATGTGATACGATTTGTTTGGATCTTGAGCGTATTGAAAGCAGAAAGAGAGAGAGAGAGAGGGAGAGAGAGAGAGAGTAGGTAAGGGAGGGAAAGAGAAGAGTATAAAGAGGGATAGAGAAGGAGTAGGTAAAAGAAAAAGCTGAGACAGAAGAGGGACATGGAAGCAAGAAGATAGGGAAAGAGAAGATATAGGGGGAGACAAGAGATAGGGGAAGAAAGAGAGAAAGAAGAGATGATGGAAGAAGAGGAGAAGGAAGAAGATAGAGGGGAAGAGAAGAGGAAAGAAGAGAGAGAGAGAGGAATAGGGGGACAGTCAAGGCAGGACCACATCTGATATAGAATGCGATAGCTGTAATAACAGTTATCCGAATTAAGGATCGCTGTAAGCCAAGTCAAAGCATGTCTCTATCAAGTCTTATTACCCTACAAACTAACTCTGTCAATTTGTTTTCCAGCGTGGATGTCTATAGCTTTTTGCAGGCGCCGCTGCAGAGTCCTAATACGAACATCACGTCTATCCTAAAGGTATACTCGGGCACCAATGAGACGGTGCTGCTAAGCCAGAGCGATACCTCGAAGGTGCTCTGCGCGCTGTCCCACCAGGCCGAGAATCTATTCAGCGATGCGGCCGAGCGGCTCAGCCTGCCATCGCTGTGCCAATTCCTGAAGCATTTGTGCCGCGCCTCGCGCGATCAGCTCTACAAGAGCCAGGTGGCACGCAAGGGCGGTGGCACGCGCATCTGGTGGCCGAGCAAGGGCTGGAAGAAGATCGACTCGCTGCCCATGTCACTGCTACTGCATCGCATCGGCGACGTAACGCTCAAAGTGTTCCGCAGCTCGCGGCCGCTGCTGCACGTGCTCAAAGTCTGGGCCATCACGGGACCCCATCTAATGGACGTAAGTGGGCTTAGTCTAGTATAAAATATTTTTAATATCTGCAGTGTTGCAAAATGCCAATAGATATATATATATATTTCAAAATATTGTTATTCACGTTACTTTCAGGCCGCCTGTCATCGCGATCGAATGATTTCGAAACGAGCCATTGAGTATATACACGATATCATAACGGCTCTGCTCGTCGAGCAGTCGGAGCTGCCCTATTTCCATTTCAATGAGGCGCTACTGAAGCCTTTCGAGAATCTGCTGAGCATGGACACTTGCGATGTGGATGTTCAGGATCAGATTGTTGCTTGCCTCTATGAGATCGTGGAGGCGCATCGCACTGAAATTCGTTCCGGCTGGCGGCCGCTGTTCGGAACCCTGCGGAATGCCCGCAGCCGTATGCTGAACATGAGCAATATCATCGACATCTTTCGCGTCTTCCTCGACTCGGACAATACGCTGGTGTTTGCCAATGCGGGACTGGATTGCATATTGTGTTTGCTGTCCTATTTGGAAATCTCTGGCAGTGGCGGCGCAGGCAATTCCGGATCGAATAATAATGCTTGTGGCGAGGACAATGACAATACGTTCCGACCAACAGATTTTCTGCACGAAACGCTACGTTTCCTGGAGCGATGCTCCAGCATATTGGGCTTCATGTACAGCATGCCCAAGTGCCCGAACTTTCACTCTACATACAAGATCAAGGGCATCTCGTATACGCATATCATAGACGCTAACATACCCAGCTCCATGGAGAATTTCACATACTTTGGCAACGATTATCTGCAAACGAAGAACGAACAGTATATGATATCCTATAGATCGCTGCACATCGACAAGGATACGATTGTTAAGATCGATGAAATGGATAAGCCGTCGGGCGTGCTGAAGGTGTGGTTCCTGCTGCTCGACGGCCTCACCAATTCATTGATTGTTTGCCCCTATTCGCATCAGGCGCCCATCTTGCAGACCATCTTTAAGCTCTTCAAGAATCTGATGTCGACGCCGGGCATTGATTTCGGTTTCTATTGCATCAATCATCTGCTCATACCCATGATACAGGATTGGCTGCGTTACATTAACAAGACGGCGACCAGCTGGCAGCTGATTGAGAAGAACTTCAAGCATTGCTGCTGCATGACTACGGATCTAGTGGTGGAGTTCATTGAGAAGTCGGTGCCGGAGCAGCGACGCCTGGGCGCTAGCACTAAGACACGCCTCACCCAGATCGTACATCCGGCCGACAATCTGATCTACTCGAAGCTGAAGTTCGTAACCGAGCAGCTGCCAGCGGCAGCGGATGGGCAACAACATGCTGGTGGCGCACAGTATGACAGCTGCTCCAGTTCGGCGAGCGATGAGCATAATAATAGCAACAACAGCAACTCCACGAATCCACCAAATGTCAATGTCAATCACAATCTGATCGAGTCGCCCACAAAGATTTCGGGCTCGGCGACATTGGCGCTGAAACAGCTGCTGCTCGTGCTGATCGAGTGTGCGGCCCAGTCACAGGAGGCGATTGCAAGGATTTCGGTGTCCTGTCTGAAGCATGTCATCCTCTCCACGGGCATGCTGTTCAATGAATCGCAATGGATGATCGCCTGCTCGGCCATACATCGCGCCTGTACGGTGACAATTGCGCCGCTGCGCCAGCTCTCCTTTGCTTTCCATGAGAAATCGAATAGCTTCTATGGCGATTGCGCCAATGTCAAGGTAGCGGCACGTCGTGACAGCACATTGGAGGAGCTGGCACGCATCTATGCCCTGGCCCAGCAGGTCTTCCTTTCCGACAATCAACGTGAGCCCAATCAGAGCCAAGGTCCCGGCCAGACAACAACACCGACCTCAACGACAGCCACGCAAATCAAGAGTTCGAGCTCCGGATCGGCACAGTTGTCGGACGATCGCAGCTATTCGTTTCTGCTGTATCCACTCAACAATGGCTTCAATTCCAATCTGGATAATTTCGTCATACGCATACCATTTAAGAATCTGGTTGTGGGTCTGCTGGCCAATCAGATGCTGCTACAGCTGGTGGCCAAGTTGTTGCTGTCGCGCCTCAAGTGCGTGCCACAGGCTGTGTCCACTTGCATCTTTGACAATTATGCCGCTTCCGCGTCGACGCCCAGTCACGATTACGATCTGGACTTCCGCTCCAAGGAGATTCTGTTGCGTTGCGTCAAACAGTATTTGATGTCCGCACTGGAGTTCGATTCGCGTCCAGGACTTAAGTTCCTTATGCAAAAGGTCTCGAATATTGAGTATGCGGCCAATCTGTACAAGCAGATGACCTCCTCCTGGATGATCTACTACATAGCGCTGGTCGATTCGCATTTGAATGATATTGTGGTGTACAATTTGGGCGCTGAGGATTTGAATTTCATTTTGGAATCGTGCTCTAGGCTAAACACCACCACGGTCAAGAAGAAGGAGAACTTTGTGCGTTATCTATTCTGTCTGCAGGATGCCTGGAATCTGGTCTGTGAACTCTATTTGAGCAACTCGGCTCTGCATGATATCGAGAATGGCAAACTGCGCAGCCAGCAGCAGAAGCTGCCGATGCATCTGGCCGCGGCCAAGTCCATGTGCATCGCCCTCAATGGCAATGGCGATGCGGCCAGCAGCAGCGCCAACAATCACACGGATCTTGCCAATGATGCCACCTGCAATGGACGCCCCAATTCTACATCGCCCAGCAAATGCGTTCAGCTGGAGGAGGAGAATGTAACGATGACGACGTTAATAAGCGAATTCCAGCCAAAGTGTCGCAGCAATCCGTTCGACACGAATCGCCAGGCGGCCAAAACGGAGGCCGAGTCCATCTCTCCAGAGATCGAACAGCAGCGTGCGACGAGCATCCTCAAGGATTCGAACTATAAACGTGCAGCGCTCGCTCAGCTCGTGGTCGCCTCCATGGAACTGTTGCGCTCTCTGCCCAACGAGGCCGAAGAGAATCTCAAATTGTTAATGACGCCCACCATAAGGGAGGCGTTTCGTCTCGTCCAGCTGCAGGGCAACGAGCTGAAGGTCAACCAATTTTAGGCAATGCTTGTTGAGTTTTATTTTGATCTGTAGACGCAGCTAAACATGCCTCTACACACTCCCAGGTTCACTCACCTACTCTCACTCTCTGTCTCTCTCTCTCTCTCCCTCTCTCACACTCTAACCCCCCCCCCCCCCTGTCTCTTGTGGGTGCCCCTGGCCTGCGTTAGCTTGAATGCTATCAATGGCTGCACTCAGCTATTCACTAACCCACATATCCTCACATGCCCAAATCCTAACTAGGTTCAATCTAACCTATATCTAAACTTAACCTAAGCTTAATATATACCTTATTTATTCAAGTTATTGGTTCAACCTAACCTAAGTTTGCTTTAAACTGAGCTTAAGTCAACCTCAATCCAACCTAACGTAAATTTAAGCTTGAACTTTAGCTAAGTTCAACATAACCTAACTTGAAATAACCTAACCTAAGCTTAAGTCAATTCCGATTCTTGTTAAACTTAATTCAACCTAACCCCATTTGAAATGAACCTAAACTAAGTTCAACTTAACCTAACCCATAATTCAATCCAAACTTCAGTTTAGGTCAACTTACTTCAGTCCAAATCAACTCAGTTTAAACAGACTTCAATTGAATTCAACCTAACCTAAGTTTAAACGAGCTCAAGTTCAACTTAACCTCAACGAAGAGTTGAATGTTGCTTCTTGTCAATCAGCTGTGTGGCTTTGTATAACGGTTAATTAAGGCTACGTTTTACAATGCACGCGCTCTATCTCTGTCTCTCTCTCGCTCTCTTTGACACACGCACTCACACACGCCACCCAAACCTCTCTCTCTCTCTCTCTCTCGCTCCCTCCACAGCAGGCAAAACCATTTCAAAGTAAAAGCTCAACATGAAAAAGGCACAAAAAAGCAAAAAACTGAACGAAAGTACAATTCGAATGCTGCAAAAAGATGAAGAAGAAGAATAAGTATTAATTAACGAAGAACAGAAGATAGCTCCAAATGTAATCAAATGTAGTAAAACCAAAGAGGAACACGAAGAAGAATTAGAAGAAGAAGAAGCAGTAGCAGCAGCAACGTAGTCTTGTACATTGTAACTATTTAGCAAAACAAAAGAAAAAAAATACCTTTTTGAACCACAATTTCAACAGCCCCACAGCACGTTTACCCATTATTTCCATTATAGTCATAGTCTTTCTCTATCTTTCTCTCCCCTCGCTCTATCTCTCTCTCACACACTTTCTCTCTCTGTCTCTCTTGTATGTGCACCACTGTACAGTTCTCTCTATCTCTCTCTCTCTCGCTCTATTTCTAAGTTCATTTTAGGCGCTCTTTTTAGAGTCTAGGAGGAGTCTTTTCCATTAAAGTAAAGTGAAATCAAAAACAGAAAAGAAATTTTATAATAGTGGAACATGTGTACTATATATCATCGATCGCTATTATGTGTTGTGCCTAAGTAGCTAACCTAAAAAAAAAAAACAAAAACCAAAACAAAAACAAAACATGAGAAAAACTAAAACAAAAAAAAATATTTTTGATGGCCTTTAAGCGTAGAGCGTAGCGCCATAATCGATTCAAAACTATATGCCAGCCTATATATACATAAATTATATATACATATATATATATATATATATTATATAAGCGATATGAAACCTATAATTTGTATATCTTAGCCTAAGAGCCGCTTTAACAACTTCTGTATAGCCTGTATATTTTCGAAATTAACGATCTATGAACATATATCGAGATAAATGTATGCAAATATCTTAAAAACTAAACCAAAGATCTATATATCTATATATAATCGGATCGGATTCAGCTCAATGTTATAGACATATTTAAAGAGAACTAAATGTAAACTGTATTATAGCTAATAATTTGCCTATACAAAATTAACCATATATATACAACTATATATACATATATATATATAGAGTATCTATGAAAATGTATTATCTATTATATATATATACAACACATATACATATATATGGATATGTATTATAAAAGTAAACATATAGCGAATGTTAACTAACACAAAATCAGTGCCGCCCATTAATCCACGATTACCACCATTAAATATTAGTCAAACACACACACACACACACACACAACCAAGCACAAACACAAACACACACACACACACACAAACACATATATATACCTATAAAGCCTAGAGTACTTTATGCATACACTTCACATACTTGAATATATATATATATATATAGAAACAATATGTATACATATGTAAACGAGGGTATTCTGTAAAGTTGCAGATAGAAAATGAAATTAAAATTAAATTTATTTAAATAGTTATATATATAGTTTATGTATAGCAAGGTTATGGAATATCCTTGTCAATATATATACATATATATATATATGTATATATATGTGATCATCAGATGTGATCATAAAAATAGTAGTGTGACTGAAATGTTTGCGCAGCAATTTTTTTTTCTGATAAACATGTTTTGCAAACAATTTGAAACGAGTATTAAGTTTAACACACGTACATATATGTTTATATATATGTACATATATACATAAACTTATATACATAAATACATTTATACACACAAATTGTTTTTAAAATATTATGTTTATCACAGAATTTGATGGAAAAATCGCACTACTATTTTAATGAACACAACTGTATGTGTGCATATATATAACATATATGTATGTATGTATATATGTGTGTATATGTATATATATAACATGTGTGTGAACCGTAGTCCCGCGCTGCCTTTAAACTAGCATACATTTTGTACCAGTGTGCGTACCTAAGAGAAACACAAACCTTACAACAATTCTCAATACACTTTTGCACTAATCGTCGTCGCTTCTTAGCCTCCGTTCAAAACTTAGCTTTAAACGTTCGTTTACGCGCAGCTTATGAATGACCCTATATTCAAATACATATAGCCATACTATACCATACCAATATCTATATACGTATATACAGATATGTGTATTTCAAAAGAGCTAAAGAGATATATAGCTATATATATATATATATATATATATATATATACGTACGTGTGAACATTGCTATATCTCTAAATGTACTTATATGTATTATAGTTGCCTCTTGAATATATACTCTATGTTGTAAATGTCAAAAACGAAAGAAACAAAAAGAAGAAAAAGAAAGAAACGAAAAAGAAATCATTTTTATATATATATGACAACTATACAGAAGACTATATATATATACACACATATATATATATATATATATTAGCTACCGCGCTACAAATCTATACGTACATATTTACGAGTACTATATATATATATAAACGAGTATATATTTTTCGCTTCTTATGTTATTTATGTACTTGCCCATCTCTCTTTCGAACTCTCTCTCTCTTTCTATCTAACTTGTAACTAAAACTAATTGTATTTAAGTGCGAAGAGTATGACAACAACAATGAAATGAGATACGAGAAATGGGGCATAGCGAAATGATTGAATTGCAAACTATGTATGTACTTCAACTCTTGAAGAGTCCATTTGTAATATGAATGAAAATACAAAATTAAACAACGCTTTCGCAACTTTACTAAAACACATGCAACGTTTTTCAATTTTCAAATTGAATGGAAGTGCGCGCGTACATCTGTAACTAGTGCAGCTCACATCTCTAGATTGTTGATTGCTCTGGTGGCAGCACTTGACAAGGAGCTGAAGCTATCGATTAACCGATAAGTGTGACAGTGTGTAAGGGCGATGTAAATACGTCACAGGATGTGAATAAATATCGTTTTTGCGATAGATATTTTCTGTTTGAATTGTGAACGGATTCTGATTGTTTGAGATTTCCATTATTTAATTAAGCAATCTTTGCATTTAGTCTTTCCCAAAAAACCCCCCGTTAAAATAAAAGTATTGCAATATTTTGTGTAATTTTGTTGCTTTCTTTTATATATGCCACAATTCCACTTTTATTATTTTGCATGTACATATATGTAGATACGTGCACGAACTTCATTTGTATTTGTTATATCTGTATATGTATATGAATATGTATATGTATATGTATATTAACACCTTTAATGGCTAAACTTAATTTAGTTATTACAGTTAGAGGACCTTAATTACAAACAGCGGTTTGACTTTTCAGTTTCAACTTAAAAATATATTGACGTGAAAAAAATGCCTTAACTTGGTTGTATTAATAATTAAGTGTGTTCTCTTTTTGTTTTTGTTTTTTTTTGTTTTGTTTATATTAAGTTTAGGTTTAAGATTTTTAGAATTTTTTTTTGTTTCTGTCGCATTTTGTTTTTGATTCAATTAGCAAAACGACGCGCGCTGCGCTGCAGCCTTCTCAATTAAAAATAAAATAAAAAAAAAAATGTATATATGTATGTATATATATATATAAAAAAAAACAAATTAATTGTTTAAGTAAGGTCTGAAATCATATCATTTATATACACATATATGTATATATATATATGCATGTGTAACTAAAACATATGCGCAATAAATAGTTAACATTTGCTTGGTGGCATTTCATAGTGTCTGTGTGTGTGTGTGTGTATGTAAGTATGCGTGTGTGTGTGTGTGTACTAGCGTATAAATGTTAAACTTAATTAAATTAATTAATCTTTAAATCATTAAGAAAAGTCCATATAATAAGCGTTTTCATTTGTTTTCTTTTCACTATATCTTTTTCTTTTTTCTTTTTTTTTTTTTGCTGTTGTTTGCGGGTGATGAAAGTAAAAACTAATAAAAATAAAGAAAATTCCAAAGACTTCAAAATTTTGACTCTCAAAGGTCTACTTGAAATACATTTTTACTCATGTACGGATGCAAAATGTTAGAAACTAGTTACATAGTATTTGTCATCAATATAAGGAAAGTAAATTATAAAAAGAGGGGAAAAAAGCAGCAGCAGAAGTCAATTAGCTCTCCTAACTATTCTTTGTTTATTTTTGTATCTTCCCTTCTCTTGGTTTGGTTTTGAAATGGTTTGAGGAGCGACGAGACCGTAATGGATCTCGGCTTGGATTGGGGTTTCACACGTGGGGTGGATGGTGTGAAAGTGAAGAAGTTAATTGTATTCTAATAGTTGAACTCCTCCTGCTTCTCTGAGTCGCTGCGCAAATCATTCATGAGCGGCTCAAAGCATGACTTTGGTATCATAGTGCCGACTATTTTCTCACCCTCCGTTGTCTTCATGCGTATCACCTGCATTTTGCTATTGGAGCGCGTGTTCAATATATGCTCGACCCGGCCCCACACGGACAGCACCGAACCGGCCAATACATGATAGAGACGCTGCCGTAGACCCACCTGCAAACGGATTTGAAATGGATTAAGACTTCATCAAAGCAGTTCAATAGCTGATCCCCGGCCTTACCTCACAATCGTTGCCCAGACTGACATTGCGACAATTGCCATTCCAATAGGCATGTGAGCACGTATGCACCGAAGCATCATATTGTTCCGTCCAGTGCGGTTCGGCCTCCTCGCTGGCCACCTTGCGATATTTCTTCTCCAGCTCGGCGAGCGATTCATGGCGCACCTGCAAACCGGTGTTGGGTCGGTAGATCTGGCACATGATCTCCTTCTTGCTGCGTGACTTCTTCTTTTGCGCCTTGCTGCTGCTGCTGCTGTTGTTGTCGCCGTCCGCGGAGTTGCGAGCCGTCGGCTGCTGCTCGATGACAACCACCAGGATGGCTGTGCGCTTCTGATTGCGCAGCTGATGCGAGGTATAGAAGCCCTCGTGCTCATTGAACAGATCCGCATATCTGGCAGCGAGCAGATCAAACAAATGTTAATTATCTATACATCTATATATATATATGGCTATTGGCCTGCCCAACACTCACTTGTCAATGGCCTCCTGCCAAATCATGCCGCGCTCCACGCGCACCGTGTGCAGCTCTGTGGGCGCCACGCCTGTGGCATGCTTGCGCATAAAGCGCATCAGACGCACACGTGTCACATTCTCGCCAGCTGCGCCCAAATCTAAAAGAAATAAACAAGCATTTTGGAGTCAGGTAAGCCCACAGCAGATGCACTATAGACAGATATATAGCCATTATATGAGTTCATTAACAGATCTTAAATCGTAAATACTTATTCGGGTCGGCAAAGTCAACATGGATGCATGTTTACTCTGACTTGCACGGATGGATGTTAGCCACGTCTGATAACAATCAAATAGCTACAGACTCTAAAATCTTACTTAATTCTCAAAGATTACACTTATTCTTAATAAACTCTTTTCTTCTCGTTTTTTCTCTTTTCTTTTCTATTCTTGTTTTCTTCTCTTTTCGTATCTTTCTTTACTTTTTTCCTGTAGCTTCTCTTCCCTTCTATTTGTTTTCCCTTTTCTCCTCCTTTCTTCTCTCTCTTTCTCTATTCTTCTCCCCTGAAGGAAAGGGAAGGAAGAAAAGAGGGGAATGGAAAAAGAATGAGAAGAAAACGTAAAAAGAGAGAAAAAAGAGAAAGAAAGAAACTATCTATTTTTTCTCTCTTTTTACGTTTTCTTCTCATTCTTTTTCTATTCCTCTCTGCTCTTCCTCCCCTTTCCTTCACTGGAAGGGCAAATCGTGAACAAATCTGACCAAATCTGAAGGACGCTATAAATAGCTATCTATCGTGCTGCACTACTCGGCACTTACCAACAATGCCCAGATCGAAGCGACCGCCACGCTTGGCCTGATTGATGATGGCCGACATGGTGTCGGTGAAGTACTTGAACAGACGATTCTGCAGGTCCACCGGGCAGCCGAGGATGCGATTGAGAAACTTGGATATGTTGTTGTAGTCCTTGTCGAGACTGAGCACGCCCGGATGGCTCTCGCTGTTGACAATGATGCCAACGCCGACCAGAGCGCCGGCAATGTCCTTGAAGAACTCGCCATTGTAGTCGGTGGGCGGCAGCACCAGCGGCGTCTCATAGCCCATTATGGTGCGCATGACCGTCTCCAGAGCCTGCCGGCCGTACTTGTTGTCAATGTTGAACTGGGAGAGATCGCGCGTCTCGGTGGCACGCCGATCGCCGTGCGTTAGGGCGCCAAGCGATTCGAGGCGCTTGGCCACCGTCGAGGCGAATCGACGCTCGCCCGCCAAGTCCGAGATGAGAAATATGTATTCGGGCGCGTTCACCTGGTTGGAGCGATGCGTGCGGCCAAACTGTTGGATCGCCCGATCCGCTGACCACGGCAGCTCCAATGTGATGTGAACGCGCCGGCGCTGATTGAACACGCGTCGATCGCTCTGCAGCGAAATGCCGCTGGAGGCGGCCTCAGAGATGATGGCCACATCCTTCTGGCCGTCCATGAAGCGCTGCTTCTCCGTTATGTTGAGCGTCTCGAGCGGCACATCCGATTCGGTGCGCGACTCATACTGGATGGAACCGTCGTCACTCTGGACAACGCGACCCCGCCTGCCCGTCATCTCGGCCACATTATCCGGCCCGCCCAGCTCATCGATCAGCTGGTCCAACGTGTTCGGCGGCAGTCGAGAGCCGAGCCGTTCGATCTTACGCAACAGCTCCTCCTTCATGGTGCACGCCCGTTCGATGGCATCCTTGGGCGGCGGGCCATAGTTCAGCTTCACCCCGTTCACGCCCACCGGCGTCATGGTGCCCTTCAGCTCTTGTTTCTTCTGCAACAGATCCTGGATCTTGTCCTGCGTGGACAGCTGTTGTGGCTTGCGGCTCTTGGCCGCATTCAGTGCGGCGACCACCGTTGCCGACATCGCTGCATTGTTGTTGTTGTTGTTGCTACTATTGTTGTTGTTGTTGTTGTTGGTGTTGTTGTTGTTGCGGCCGCTTGTGGATGTGGCTGTGTTTGGCTCCTTCTTGATAGACTTCGCCTCCTTGCCCTTCTTCTTCTTGGTCTTCTTTTGAGTCTTCTTGCTACTGGTCTTTTTGCTGCGCGCATTCACCCAGGGATCCATGTCACTGTCGCTGCCGCTGATGAAAAACGGATTGAAATCGGAGCTATAGTCGCTCGCAACGCTATGGCTATCGCTGTCGTTGTCATGCTTGTCCTCATCCTCGTCCTCATCATCGTCATCCTCATCGTTCCGGTTCTCATCATCGTCATCATCATTGTTATCCTCGTTGCCCTCATTGTACGCATCATCGCTATCGGCCGCCTCGTCGCTGTTGTTGTCCAAATCGCCGCTGGACGTGTGCGCCGCCTCGTCGTCGCTATCACTGAATTGCCACGATCCGCTGAGCTTCTTCTTCTTCGACTTGCGACTGCTCATCGTCGAGCTGGCGCCCTTGCGTTTGCTACGATTGCTGCTGCTGCCGGTGGTGGTGGTGAGGTTGCTGCTGCCGCCAATGCCACCGCCGCTGCTGCTGTTGTTGTTGTTGAGCGTCTGATGGGGCTCCTGCTTGATGGCCGGCACCTCGTCGTACAGGCCCAAAATGCGATTGATCCGATTGCGATCGGGCGCTGGAAAGTGGCGCTCTACAAACGACTGGAAGACGCCTCTGCAAAGGGAGAGCAAACAAAGTTAAATATAAAGTTAAATTGCTATAAAAGCACATCAAAGCTTCAGCTGAATTGAGCTGAAAGCTTATGGAAGACTGCTAAAGTGATATAGTTCGACATTAATAATGTTGACTCGCACAGAAACTCACTTGGCTGTGGACACAAAATCGGTTAGTTCGCCATCATCGCGTTCCAGCTGATCGAGAGTTCGCGCCTCGCCTGTGGACTGGAGGCCAATGACGACGCACTTGCCGTATTTGATGGACTCGCGGGCAACGAGCACCGCATGATTAACCTTGGCCGCAATGCATAGGTATTTGAAGAAACGCTGATGCGACGACCAGAACTGGCCCCACATTGTCTTCTTCATGCGACTCTCGGCGTCGATCAGTTCGGCGGCTTCCGTAAACTTTTGCATCGCCTCCACCCAAAGTTCGACGCTCTGATCGTAGATTTTGCGGAACTCCTTGGACAGCGGCACCTCCTCGATCTTAAAGCTGACGCCCTTGAAGCTCAGCTGTCGGGCAATGTACATGCCGCGCAACTTCATGTCCATGGCGACAATTTCCATGGCACCGACGCCGCTGCACGAACGAAACCGAGTTTAGATTATGAACAATTGAGCTAAATGTTTTTTGATTCTCACTCACCGTCGCTCCACGGCTGTAATGAAGTCGCTGAAAGTGGCAAAGGCCGTGCCCTGGCCCCACAAACCGAGCCGCACCATATAGGCCATGTTCTTGGGCTCGGAAGCGCCTGTCGCCGATGCATAGACAACTCGCGCCTTGGGCAACTTTTGCTGCAGCTCGAGCACTGTTTGGCCCGTCTTTGTGGGTTTGCCGGAGCCGACGGGACACAGATTTTTGGCCTTGTGGCACTCGTCGAAGATGATGAGACCCTCAAAGTCCTCGCCGCACCACTGCAACAGCTGCCGGAAGCGCGAACGATATTTGCCCGTCTTGTTGTTCGATTCACCAATTAGCGCCGAGTAAGTGCTGAAGATGACGCCGCGTTTGCAATTGTTATTGGCATCGGAGCTGATCTTGGCGTACTTAAACTGTTCAAGTGCAGAATTAATTGAATTGAATATAATATAAATATTTAAATATCTAAAAAAAGAGTGCGAAACTAGCAATTACTCATGCAATTACTTTCGTAATTATCGCGTAATTACTATTGAATTATCGATTACAAATTTTACTTATAATAAATGCTTTATTGATGGACTTTTCTGTTGTAATTAGGAATTACTTGAGTTAATTAAGCAATTACTAAGCAATTACCTAAGTAATTACTTAAGGAACTTCTTAAGCGTAATCGCTTAAGTAATTGAATCGTCTAAGTTGAATTACTTAAGTAATTCTGTTTACACATTCAGATCAGCTGTTAGAGAGCATTAGATCCATACCAAATGGTAGCTTCAACTATTCAAATTGCCATTACACAAGCTATTGAATGGGTAATTACAATTACTTAAGCATTCAGTCTAGGTAATTGGGTATATGCATATGCGGAATGACTTGCACCTTATTGAGCGCATGGACCTCGATGCGCGTGGCTCCAATGTCGCTGAGATCGCGTTCCGCATCGTATTTGAGATCATTGGAGACGGATATCCAGAGCGCCTTCTTGCGCCCCTTCAGATAGTTCTCGTAGATGATGCCGGCTATGGTGCGACCCTTGCCCACGCCGGCGCCATCGCCAATTAGGAAGCCCGCCCGGCTGTTGTCGGGCAGGAGATGGTCGTGCGCCTGCGATGCGTACGTAATGGACTCCAGCTGCAGAGCGCTCAGCTGGCCGCTGTTGATGGTTTCGGCGGGTATGGATAGTTTGTAGTAGACATCGCACGGCTCCACGGAGCTGAGCGAGGCGGTCTCCACGACCGCATCCGGATGCTTCTTGCCCAGCTTCACTGCGTGAGGAGAATTCATTCCATTAGATATCATACAACAGACAGTTGATAACGGATCGAGGACTTACGCTTGGCTGGCCAATAGTCGGCGTATGTCTCGGCGACGCCCATCTCCTCATAGTCAACCTCGTCCTCCTCCTGCTGCACGTAGACAGCCGCCGCTGCTGCCGTCGCCGCATTTGCATTCGCCACAGCCGCATTCTGCAGCTGCAACTGTTGCTGCTGTTGTTGTTGCAGCTGCTGCTGCTGTTGCTGCTGCTGCTGTGGCAGCCGCATCGGCTGCATGAACAGCTGCGTCATCACATGATTGGGTATGCCACTGGTCAAGTACTCCGGATTCAACGAGATCAGCTTCTGCAGCTTCTCCAGCATCGTGGTGTTTACCTTCATCCCGCCACCGCCGCCGGCGGCTGCAGCGCCAGCGGCAGCTGCCGCCTGTGGCGTTGCACTGCTGCTCTTAACTGTGGCGCTGCCAGCAATGCTTGCTGCCATGCCCACCGGCTGCGGCTTGAAAGGCGTGCGCATGGGCGTGGCACCGCCCGCATAGCTCACTGCAAAACAAGTGTGGGGAATTGGGTTTGTTTTCGTTTCATGTAGATTGTTGCAAATGTTGTTGTTGTTGTGTTTCATGTGCATGTGAACGACAGAGAGAGGGAGAGAGTGCGAGTTGAAGGGAGCGAGCGTGAGAAGCAACAGTGGAGGATATGAAGAGAGAGAGAGAGAGAGAGAGAGAGAGAGGGAGAAAGAGAGAGGGAGAAACAGTGGAAGATATCGAGAGAGAGAGAGAGAGAGAAATAGTGGAAGATATGAAGAGGGAGAGAGAGAGGGAAACGCAGTGAAAGATGTCAACAGAGAGAGAGAAACAGTGAAATAAATGAAGAAAGAGAGAGAGAGGGAGAAACAGTGCATAATGTCGGGAGAGAGAGAGAGAGAGAGAGAGAAACAGTGGAAGATATGAAGAAAGAGAAAGAGAGAGAATGTTTCATGTGATTAGTAGAGCAAACAGATTGCGTTTTAAAAGTAAACTAAGAAATGAATCTAGCTAACCAGTTAGAGTTAGCTATATATACATAAGTAGATCAGATATATACATATATGTTAGCCTATACAAGGCAGATCTATATAGAATAAACGATATTCAGACAGCTAGACAGCCAAAGACATCATTGCAACCCTCCAAACTCTCTAAATACAACGATGCCTTGTGGTCTGGATGTAACTAGGAATATTATAAAAATGAGAATCGAATGAAATGCGAAACAGACAAATGCGAGAGACGAATACGATTCAAGGATGCGATTGGGATTCCATTGAAGGATTTTGAAGTAAATAAATAATAAAAGTCCAAGTATATAGAGTCTGACATGAATAAGTTTTATGGTCTGTATCAATGAGCATGCATGAGAAAGAGAGAGAGAGAGAGAGAGAGAGAGAGAGAGAGTGTTAAAAGAAATTGGACAAAATTAAAAAAGAAAAAATGAAAAGAACAAAACAAAAACAAGATAACTAGAAACACGTGTGAGGACCAAAGAGGACTAAAAATTTTGGCGACGGCGGCGACGACACTCCACTTGAGATTGATCTTCACTCATGGTCCCAGATGACCGATCGCATCGACTTCTCGATTATGGCCGACTTGGAGCATCGTGTGGTGGCGCACAAGGGCCAGGGCGGCTGGGTCTTGAAACGATTCATGTGAAGTGAGTACGACGACTTGTTGAACGACAGGTTCGTTTCGAGCAATCGTCGATTTAGCTCCTGCAATTTGTGCGTCATTTCGTTTTGGCTCTTTTCGCGCACCTTTGGCGTGGTCCCGATGTGGACATTCAACTCTTTCTTTTGCGGCAGTCGTGAATCGACAGCTTCGCAAGCGGGTGTCGATCCGAATGAGTAATTTTGATAGATCAATTGAATGTCGTCTTTCTTAGGCTTGTCCGGAACCTGCATGGCCATGGCCATGGCCATGGTCTTGGCTTTGGCCTTGGTCTTGGATTGGTCCGCCTTGGACAGCAGTAGTGGCAATGGCGAAACCTTGGAGCGTGGACGGTTCCTCTTGCAACGCAACAGCGAGGACCACCGGGAGCGCAGAGAGCTGCTCAATGATTGAACAGGCGTGCGCGAAAAATGATGTTGCTGATCCCAGCGTAAGCGTTTGCACTGCACGTCCAGCTCGTCAGGAGGCTGTTGGCCATAGCTGGAGCTTGGCTGCATTCCCGCCTTGGAGCGCACCATCAACGGACGCAGCTTGTGCAGGCGCCGCGTCATGCGTTTCACCAGATGTGTATGATCGCCGCGAGAAGTGTCCAAACGTGGCACCAGCTCCTCCAGCAGCAATCTCTCCAGCTTGTCTAACGACTGTGATTGAGCGCGATAGAAGCGTTCCATGACCTTGGACACGTGCACTTCAACCAGCTGGTCCATATCCTGTTTGAGTTCGCAGCCAACGTTTGCCGTTGTTGAGATCCGTCCTTGGCTGTAGTTAATAAAGGATTGGGACGAGGGAAAAATGCTGCAGCGGCTATCGTTGCAACTGCTGCTAGTGATCATTGGAGTGGATATGCTACGCGAACTAGTTTGCTGCATCATTTTTTTTTTTTGTTATTTTCGGCTAATAAAACAGGAGTATTGCCTTTTTTTCAAAACGAAACTTAAAATTTTGGAAACAATCTCGAGATGTGTTATGTTGTTTTAGTACTGTAGTACTGAGACGAACGAGGTCCACATCAGAGCAACAACACAGCCTCGATGCCAAGGCCTACTTACTAGTCGACAAAGCAATGCGAAGGTTCCTATCAATACATCCTCGAAGTCAAAGCCAACTCGACCATTGGCAAAGCAATGTGAGAGGTCCAAAGCAGACCTATAAAACAGCCTCGAATTCAAAGCCTACTCGATCAACAAATTCAAGAGATTTGAATGCTTAACGGAGCGCTTCACTGTTATTAACAATACTGTAAAACGGCACAAAAGCCTGAACCGTTTCAAGGGATATCGCCAAACGAAAATTCGCTGCTACGCAAACAGAAATATTACCAAAAATACCAATACCAGAGCTCGCAACTGTTATTAACAGTGCTAATTTACAAGCGTTGCCACCTTGCTCAATGCAGGGGCAGCAAAAACAAATCTTTAGCAATGTAAGCACACACACGCACACACACGCACACACCCACACACACACACGCACACACACACACACAAGCGTAAGGATTATTTGTTTTTTTTTTTTTTTGGTGATTTGTTTTGTTTTTCTTGGTTGTTACCAACATTACAGGACTTACTCTGCGCCAATAAAGACGCGGCCATATTGAAATTGGCAGCAGAGGCGGCTGAAGTTGAGGCGCCGCCGCTGTTGGCAAAAAAGTTGCTGTTGCTGTTCAGATTGCTGTTGTTGCTGCTGTTGTTGCTATTCGTTGAGGATCCTTTGGAGGCGACATAGGCGGCAAGGCTCATCAGATCGTTGGTGCTGAGGCTGTTCAAGTAGTTGCCGGCGCCGCTGTTCAAATACGCGCTGGCTGCACTCATGCCGGCAACGCTGTTGCTGCCGCTGCCGACGCCGCTGCTGCTGCTGGCAGAGTAGGCACCATTTGTGCCAATCCTTGCGCTGTTGGCGCCGCTGGCAGCTGCTCCTGCTGGATCAAAGCAAAACGAAACGAAACAAAACAAAGCAACAACAACAACAACAACAAGAACAAGAACAACGAAAACAAAACAAAATCAACCAAAAATCAAATCAAACAAAGTAAAACGAAAGAGCGAGCGAGATCATGAAACCGTTTGAAGTTGAGTATGCAGCAACGAAATGGTTAAAGAGTGTGAAAAAAAAAGAGAGAGAGAGAGAGAGAGAGAGAGAGAGAGAAAGAAGACAGCAGCATTAATTTTAAGTTGAGCTTGCAAAAATACGCCTTTGAATGCATGTGTATGTGTGTGTGTGTGTGTGTGTTTGTGTGTGTGTGTGGGTGCGAGGTATTTGTCGAGTATATGTATCTGGTCACACTTACCCGCCGTCAATTTCTTTGGCATGTTGTTTAGACTCTTGTCCGCGAGGGCGACTTTTGCTGTTAACGTTGTTGGCAGCGCTGTAAATTTGCCGCCCGCTACTGTTGCTTTCGCTGTCTGCGCGGTAATTGCAGGTCGCAACACGGCAATATTATTATTGGTATTGCTGCTGCTGCTGCTGTTGATATTGTTGCTCAACAGCAATGAGTTTGGCTTGTTAATGCTAATCGCTTTGATGACGTTGTTGTTATTGTTGCTGCTGTTGTTGTTTTTGCTGCTGTTACTGATGTTGTTGTTGTTGTTGTTGTTGATGATAATGCTGCTGCTGCTGGTGTTGTTGCCAAGCTTAAGAAAAGCTTCGCTTATGTTGCTGCTGCTGTTGCTGCCGCTGCCACTGCCACTGCCACTGCCGCTACTCCTGCTGCTCTGGCTGCCGCTGGGCCCGCTGTTTGTTTGCTTGTTGGCAACGTTGATGCCAACTCCGCTGCGTATATTTTGCGCGTAGGTAACTGCAGTATTCAGATCGCGACCACCACCTGAAGAATGCAATAAACAGTTGAAGTTAAAACATGAAATAGGCAAACGAAATATCAAAATGAAATGTATAAAAAAAAACAAACGGATTGGCTACAATCTTATGAGAAACTAAATCAAATCTGTCAAACCAAGTGCTCCAGTCGAGACTGCTCGACTAGGAGATACCCTGAACCCTGAGAAGAGCCGATATTCCAAGCATTTACATATACAAATTTATAAGATTTTAAATACTTGCAGATAAAAAGAAAAGTGATAGTAAAAATATAAAAAATTGGCATTGCCGCTTCAATGGTTTCTAGTAGACCCTTTTATCCTTGGTTATATCATACCAAGGATATAGTGCTGAAAGCCTAGAGGATCAAACTCCTAGTCCAACAATATGAGTGTTTTTCTTTCAGCAGACATCTGTTTAGCTGTAAAGTAGCTGCTCTCTATAAAATGGTTTCCAGTCGATCTACATATGCTTGGTTACACCATACCAAGGACATATTCCTGGAAACCTATAGGGTCATATTACTGGTCCACAAATATGAATGTTTTCTCTTTCAGCAGACCTTTTAAATGAGCCCCTTCCACCCCTTAATGATTCCTAGTTGACCCACATATCCTTGGTGATCAATACTAAGGCTATAGTCCTGGCAATCTAAAGGACTAAACTGTCCACAAATATGTATGCTTTCCTTTCAGCCTACTTATTATCCTGTTTATGGGAAATTCGCATTGAATTTCTCCAGCAAAATGATTTTACAAAATGTAGTTGCATAGCATTCAGGGGCAGCCGTTGGTTGCAACGCTTAAATCGCTAAACTTGCCTGTTAAATCAGTTGAAATACCAGGCGCGCAGAAATGAGTAGTAGGGTGACGCATGCTTTTAACATTGAGTTAACATTTTGACTTTAACCTTGGGGTCATAAACCAACTTTAACTCAAGAGGCGCTGCGGCGTTAGATCGGTAAACTTTCATGTAAAATTCAGCTGAAATACCAGGCGCACAGAAATGAGTAGAAGGTCGCTGAGTATTATTTTACATTGAGTTAACCTTGAGGTCATAAACCGATCTTAACTCAAGAGGCCCTGCGGCGTTAAATCGCTACATTTGCATGTAAAATTCAGGTGAATTACCAGGCGTACAGAAATGAGTAGTAGGGTGACGCATGCCATTTTACATTGAGTTAAAATTGCACTTTTGCTTAACCTTGGGTTAACATGACATTGTTTACTTGAGTTTACATGACAATGTAAAAAAGCGCTGCGGCGTTAAATCGGTAAACTTTCATGTAAAATTCAGCTCAAATACCAGGCGCACAGAAATGAGTAGAAGATCGCTGAGTATTATTTTACATTGAGTTAACATTTTGTTTAACCTTGAGGTCATAAACCGATCTTAACTCAAGAGGCCCTGCGGCGTTAAATCGCTACATTTTGCATGTAAAATTCAGCTGAAATACCAGGCACACAGAAATGAGTAGAAGGTTGCTGAGTATTAATTTGCATTGACTTTAACCTTGGGGTCATAAACCAATCTTAACTCAAGAGGTGCTGCGGCGGTAAATCGGTAAACTTTCATGTAAAATTCAGCTGAAATACCAGGCGCACAGCAATGAGTAGAAGGTTGTTGAGTATTATTTTGCATTGAGTTAACATTTTGTTTAACCTTGAGGTCATAAACCGATCTTAACTCAAGTGGCGCTGCGCCGTCAAATCGGTAAATTTGCATGTAAATTCAGGTGAAATACCAGGCGCACAGAAATGAGTAGAAGGTTGTTGAGTATTATTTTACATTGAGTTAAAATTGCATTTTTGTTTAACCTTGGGTTAACATGACAGTTTTAACTTGAGTTAAGTTTAGATAAATTTGCATGTTAATTCAGCTGAAATACCAGGCACACAGAAAAGAGTAGAAGGTTGCTAAATGTTATTTTACATTGAGTCAACCTAACATTTTTGTTTAACCTTGGGTTAACATGACAATGTTAACTCACATTGATTTTATATATGTGCTATTAAAAAGTGAGTTTACCGAAAAATTATATTTGACATTGAGTTAACATAATAATGTTGTTCAAAATTGAGTTAAGATTCTTGTTATTTAGCATTCGTATGCAGAAACGCTTTTTCATACTGAGGTTAGCTTGCTGTAACATTAGATTGAGCCAACTTACGTTGATATTCATGGCTGTTGACTCACAAGGACTATATGTATGGTATAGTATAACGATAGGTACAACGGTCAACTAGGAACCAACGGGAGAGAAGAGTAGGAGAGAGAGAGAGAGAGAAAGAGGGGGGGGGGGCAGCTGTTAAAAGGCATACATACATACATACATATCACGTTGCCAAACTCAAGCGCGTAGTGCACGAATTCGGTTTTATAGGTTTAATAGGACTACATAATAGGCAGAATATAGCCAAGTATATGAAAGTCAACTAGAAACCATTTAATATTACGACACGACACGACAAACATTTTGCGGACGCAAATTAGGTCTGCTATAGGTCAGTCGATTGCATTAAAGAAAATTGCATTGATTTTCGATCAAGCAATCTTGGAAAAATGTTGCATGTAGATCGATGCAATGAACCATTACGTATACGTATACGCATATACACATACACATATGTATAAATGAAACTGAATCCAAAATTTGGCGACTCTAGCGTCAAAGATGTACGCGATTTAATTTAAAAACTGCATTTCCATAAAGTTTTTAATCGATAACGTGAAAACGGGAAAATTTATTGAATTTTTGAAATAAACTCGATCTGCGCGATCGTGCTATACAAAGAGCTTACAAGTCTCTAGCTCTTCTAGATTCTGGGATCGACGCGTTCATACATACGCACATGGCTCAATCAACTCAGCTCGTCAGCCTGATCAAGAATATATATACTTTATGCTGTCTGCCACGCCTCCTTCTGCCTGTTACATACATTTAACCAAAGCCATTTTACTCTGATTTCCCATTTTCGATGGGTTCAGGGTATAAAAAGCTTTCTTGACGCTCAAACAGCGACTAGCAATTTGGGATCTGCTTTTTTGGGTAGGCGTGGCAGCATTGTTGTAGTTGTTAGCAGTTTGAATTGTAGCCTGAAAGTCTGCTCAGTCTTGCATACATTCCATGAGAATCGCATGACGGCAGAGAAGGCTTAGCGCATACAGTTGCGGTCAGTAAAATAGTAGTGCGTATATGTAGTATCATCAAGTGCTTTAACATTTGAAGAAATATCAGAAATGAGAGAAAAAAAAACTAGAGATTGAGCTATTGCTATTTCTATTTCTATTCCTTTTTATCCTAACCAACTTTCTATGCACTTCTTCTCTCTCATGTTGAAGTCACCAATTCTTAATCAAGCACAACTTTTACTTTCGCAGCTTTAATAAAGCTTAAGATATTCTTATAAACATTAGACTCTATGTACATATGCTTATGATACATTATATATCATAAATCATTATGTATCTCGAATCAATCGATTTATTTGCATTGCTGTCGCTGGCTGTGTGCGCCAAGGCCCCAACCATCAAGCATCTTGCAGACCCCTTGTGCCGCCGCAGTAACCATCGCATCTCTCTGACGACCAGCGCATCTTGCCTAGTGTTATGTATAGGGCAGTGCCCGCCCACCTTATGATGTCCACATTATGTATATATGTATGTATAATGAGTATATAATTAGCAAATGCTTGTAGACATTTGCGAATGTCTGTGCACATATGGAGAGAGTGAGAGTGAGAGAGAGAGAGAGAGAGAGAGAGAGACAGAGGTGGGATGGGCGTGTGTGGTTGAGTGTGTCTCCTGCATTTACCTGCTAACCAGGACTGCATTAAGTATACGCCCCCACTCAAGACAGTCCGCCTGAAAGCACTTCTTCACTCGTCCTAATCACGTAATTGACATTGAATATTGAGTAAAGCAATACAAAAACAAAACACGCATTTGCCAATTATCTATAACTGGGAATATGCTGTCGTAAGCTCTCCAAAAACGTAGTTAGCCAATTTGCAACTGCTTTCAACTGCTTAATTAAGTAAGATCAAAGATGCAAACTGTGGAAAAGATTTACGTGAAATTCAGCTTAAATAACTAGTTATATTTGCAAATTATCGATAGTCATGATATCGATAAACCCACAACATACATACATATATGCTTTATTGAACAGGAAATTGTTTTAAAGCTACGATAACTTAATCGAAAGTCGATAGATATAAATTGTCAGCTAACTTTATATTTCGTTAGCTTGTGTTATAATCGATAAATATTCATTGTTAACTAACTTTAGGTTTCGATAACTTGCAGTGTAATCGATCTATTTCAATTGTCAGCCAACTCTATATAGAACTATTTGTATCGGAGAGCTCATACCACTCAAAGTCTTCAACAAGTTAGCCTCGATTGCTCTAGAATATTTCATATCTGGACTAGGCAACAGTAAGTACAGTAAAAGCTCAGCTAATGAGCAGCTATATAGTTGTATATGTATATATATCGGGCTGTCATATCTGCATCTGCGGATCAATCAAAGTAGTTTATGTTAGTCTTTATTTATAATTTATTGATGGGTCAAAGATTGAGGGCCGATTGACGGGATTATTGGCTTTAATTGGCAGTTGAATATATATATATATATATATATATATATATATATATATATATATATATATATACATATATATATATATATATATATATAGTAGTTGTTATTGCTGTTCATCTATAACAGATAGTTAATTAAGGCCTTGCGTGGGTGGCTCTGCAGTGAGACTTGATATGCATATAACTTGGGCTCAATGCAATATGGAAGCAAACAGTCGAAGACTACAATTGGATTTCTACAGATGCACATGCATACATATATATATATAAAGGTACATAGTATATAGCTATATATTTATACATGTGTACATAGCTGCTAAAGCAGGGCGATTCGCAGCTGCATATATAGACATCATTAATGGCATATATGGACAGCTAACGTACATAGAGATACACACACACACACACACAGACAGAAAGAGATAGAGATAGGGAGAGAGAGAGAGAGAGAGAGGAGGGGGGGGAGTGAGTTTGCACATCATACATACATATATCATATATCATATGTCATAAAGCATATCGAATGCAACTTGATTATATATTTAATTGTTCCCTTTTGCTAACTCAATTACCTGCAATTCGATTACGCCTGCAGCTGCACGCGCTAATTGTTTATTAATTACTATTGATTTCGATGTTCAGCCAACTGAACAGCTGATAAAATCAAATTTATAATGAGAAATTATTCGAAATAAAAGAAATATCAAACAATGAAATCCAACTATAAATGAACGTGTTGCATATTCGATAATTAGCCTAGCCTAGCCTAGCCTAGCCTATCGATATCGCATTGAACGTATAGCTATGGACAAGTTCTAACCATAGCTGCTTAGCTATTGATATCAAGGTCAAGACTGCGATAACTTTAACGAATATCAGGCGCTTATTAAAAACGATTAGTTATAATAATAATTTGATTCAATGTATCGCATAGCAGCGATAATTAAAGATATTTCTGCGATAATTTCACTTTATATGCAATACATATATATATATATAGAGATATGCATACATATCGTTTATCGATAACGCATATATGTATATTTAAGTTAGCAGTAATCGATGGCTCAATAGCTCGAAGTTTGTATTTCTATGCATACAAATACAAACTAGAAACGATAAGTTTTGGAATAAAGCTATCCAGCAAACGAGTATCGATAGCTTATAAAGACAGTAAAGGCTGCTTTGCTTAGGGCTAAGCACACTTCAGTGGTCTTTCCTTTTACTCTGTACATTTCTCATTCTAACTCTTTCTCTTTCTCTTATTCTCTCTACTAAGCAAAGTAACATTCACGTTAAACAATAAACACCATATGCCATATCTAGCAATATATCTCTTCAACGTCTATCACAAAAACAAAAATCTTGCTTTTGTGATTTGGTTACATGAAAATTGTTATAAATCAGCAATTTGTGAGCTCTACAAGCATTTCGGCAGATACTTTTGAGCTTATGTGGGTGGGTGTGTGCACGCACACAAACACAAAGGACTTTTGCTGGCATTTCTGGAATATGCATAGCGAACTCTGTCTCTACCTGTTACACCCACACACACACACACACACACACACACACACACACACAGACACAGACACACACACACACACACAGACACATGGGCACAGGTGAATTAGGCGCTATTCGAACCCAGACCGAAATTGCTTTGCAAAAACTATTTCAGTTGCCAAGGCGACCCCTTTTTCATCAACAGCATAGGCAAAGTTTTGTGCGAGAGCCGAGAGTCGCGGACCGAGGGCCGAGGGGCAGCTGAAACTTGAGGCGACAGCCTGTCTAGGGTCCCGGATCCAAAAACTTTTTGCATGCAAATCGAATTTCAGTTGGCAATTTTGTGAGCACATACCGGGCACTTCTATTTGATCTGGATCTTCATCATCATCGAAATCAGAGCCGGAATCATCATCATCATCAAAATCGTCGTTATCGTCGGCGTCCAAAAAGGTTTTCCGCTTTTTCGATGTCTGCAAAAAAGCAAAGAACATTTTTATATAAATATATATCTTAGCTAAATTTAATGAAGAATTCAATGAAAGGTATACAAAAACTATATACATATATATATATATATATATATTTATATATATATATTTATATATATTTATATATATATTAGCTATACATTATGTATAATATTTATATAGATGGACATAAACAAAAGTTGTTGAATGTCTCAAATAGGGGATTTCCTCGTATTTCCCATCACTTTTCTGAGCATATCAAAAAAGGGAATTTAGTCAAGGCGGCTTCAGTTGCAGCCATACAGCTGTGTTCATAAAAATAGTAGTGCAACTGAAATGTTGGACAGCAACATTTTGTGATCAACATTATGCTGCGGAAAACAATTTGAAACGTGTATTAAGATTAATTTATGCATATATGAACATATATATTATAATCAAATAATTATTTCAAAATTTCAGTCGCACTACTATTTTTATGAACACAGCTGCATGATTCGAGTAATTCTTTCGTCTTGCTTTCATGGCTTTCTAAATAGCATTTTTTTTTTTTTTTTTTTTTTTTTGCAGCGTAACAGCCAAAGAGCAGACGGAGCAAAACAAACGAAAAAAAAGAATATATTCACACAGCTGGGCTTTAAGAATTTAAGGGGAATCACCACAAAAAAAAACCAGAAAAAAAGAGAAAAAATGTAGCACACTTTTGAGCACGCACACACAGACACAGGCTGCCAGACACACACAGACAGACGCACACACACACACACACACACACACACACACACACGCACACAGCAAATGCAAAAGAGAGCCAGCTAGTGCGAGCGAGATAGCGTTATTTCACACAGTTTGTTTAGAAAAAACGGCACAAAAGCACGAGAAAAAAAAACCGGAACGAGTATGAAAAGAAAAAAAAAAAGTGCGCACGAAAATGAGACAGAATTTCGAACAGTCTGGCAACGTGTGAGGCTGCAGAGCTAGAGCTGAAGGCACAGTTGCTTGGCTGCAGCTGAGGTCAGTTGCTGGTGGCGCCACTTAACACTTGCCACACTTTGGCTTCAACTGCTACGGCTGCAATTTGCGACTGTTCCTGCGCTCGTGTTGGAGGCAACTACGCCATGCCGTGCTCCCAGTGTCTCTCTCTGCCCCGGCCAACCAGCCAGCCGAATTTCCATCAGGCCATTCAGGCAACACACGCTTGCAGTTTTTCGGCGTTTTGCGTTTGCCCACGGCCCACGGCTCACGGCTCACGGCCCACTCTCCATTTAAAACGCTCTAACCCCAATCAACAGTCGTCCCGCTGCCGGCCGCTCCACGTCTCATCTGGCTATGGCAGCAATGGCTCTAGCAAACACCCCTTTTGAATATTTAACGTTGCGCGTTGGGGGCGTTCGGGTGGTTGGCCCAACTTTGCAACGGTCAGGAGCGAACGGACGGGCGGGCAACCACCACTCGAATAACAACGCACCAAATGGGCACAGACTGTGCACAGTGGTCCAAGCTGCGCTGTAAATGAGGCCTGTTAACAGAATTCCTATTGAACAGATAGTTTAAGCTCTATTATCTATAAGAAGATATCTTCTTAATCTCTAACTTTTAGAAATATCGATAAGTTATCGAATAACATACTGTTTAGCAATGCGCCGAAACAAGTCTAAGATAGATAATCTAATAGGGCTGTGGTAAAAATCGTTTTGAACAATATATATATACATATATCGATAAATTGATTATCGATATATTGTTAGTCATCAATATGATGGATATAATGTATAGGATATTATTGATATATTATTGACAATGAGCAGACTTTATCGATATTTAATTCGTTTATACATACATATCGATAACTGCTATAATCGATTGATTTTCAATTGGCAAGCTTAAAATATATATCCACTTAATGTGTTTCAAACATTATTTGAACTAGAGTAGAACATGGCTAGGCAATCTTTTATCTATCGATTAATTATCGATACACAGATATGCTATCGATCGAGATTTAACCAACTTATCACAGCCCACTGTGCCGCACAGCTCGAGAAAGGGTTGAATGTTAAATTTTACCTCACCCTTTAGACACGCACACGCACACACGCACACGCACACACACGCACACGCACACTCGTACGCACACACAGTCAACGAGGCAGTGGAAAATGTTTGGCATGCAGAGATACCGAACACTACGGAACTATGAACAACGAGCTGAACTGAAAACTACGTGGCATGTGCAATGCGGCCGTGCCAACCCCCAATAAGAGGACAAACACCCCACCGGCACGCCCCCCCTCCGTCTGCACTTCCTCCATTGTTAGTGGCTGAAACAAAAGGATTGCCTGGTTAACTAACGGCGGCCTACTACTACTCATTGGAATGGAGGGGCGCAGGCCCAGATCGAAAGGGAAGCCGAGACGGCGACGGCGGCGGCGGCGACGACGACGTTAACTGGAACGGAGGCAAAGGATACACAGGACACAACGCATGCAGAGCGGGCAATTAGAGCAAGATAGCAGCAGCAAACAGCACCGCCGAATGGTTTACGACTAGCTGAAGCCCAAGCGCCGAACCAACTTGACTGAAAGCCTCCGCCATGGCCTCTGCCATTGCCACTGCCCCTGCTCCTGCCCCTGCCCCTGCCCCTACCGCTGCCCCTGACGTTGTCTCTGCTCCTATACATAGAGATAAATCAATGACTCGGTAGCTAGGCAAATCGCTGAAACAGAAACAGAAACAGACCCAGGCACAATCACAGGCAGAGGCAGAGGCAGAGGCACTGCACTGCCCAAAAGTCCACCACGAACCACTAATTGTAAACTACAGTAACATCTCCGTATGAGCAACACCACATTTATCATATTTCTGGTAGAGTTTGATGGTTTACTTTAATCACTCACACTGTAATCAGTCTTGAAATAGATTCGTGGTGGAACCAACTCTGTCACATATCTGCATAGATAGACGGAACCAACTCTGTCACATATCTCATCATGTCACATATCATATCACATCACATATCTCTCTGTCATAGTTAGTTCCTATAGAAAGAATTGATCAGCCTAATGCAAAGGATATTGCACATGAAACATTTCAAATCTTATAATGAAAGCAAGAGAGAGAGAGGGAGGGAGAGAGAGAGAGAGAGAAATAGAGTCAGAGATAGCTAGAGGCAGAGTGGGAAGGATCATTGGCGGGAGAGAGTGTGTGAGACAGATAAAGAGAAAGATACAGAGGGAGAGAGATATATAGAGACACAGAGAAGAAGAAAGAGGGAGAGAGAGAGAGAGAGATACATAGACAGATATAGAGAGACAGAGAAAGATATATATATATATATATAGAAACAGAGAGAAAGATATATATATATATATAGAAACAGAGAGAAAGATACAATGGGAGAGAGATGGAGAGAAAGATACAATGGGAGAGAGATATATAGAGACACAGAGAAAAAGAAAGAGAGAGAGATACAGAGAGACAAAGAAAGATATATATAGATAAAGACAGAGAGAAAGATACAATGGGAGAGAGAGATGGAGTGAAATATATAAAGAGAGAGATGGAGAGATAGAGATATAGAGACACAGATAGAGCGAGAAATAGAGTCAGTTAGAGCTAGGGGAGGAGGGGGTAAAAACGTTGGCGAAAGAGAAAAAGTGTGAAAGAGAGATAAAAAGAAAGATACAGAAAAGAGATGTAAAGAGACAGGGAGAAAGAAATAGAGATATAGAGACACAGATAGAGCGAAAGGGTGAACAAGCTTTGGCGAAAGACTGTGAGAGAGATAAAGAGAAAGACACAGAGCGAGAGATATATAGAGACAGCGGGAGAGGAAGAGAGAGAGATAAAGACAGAGAGAAAGGTGCAGAGTGAGAGAGAGATGGAGAGATGTAGACAGCTTTAATTGAGGAAATCCAACTTCTAATCAAAATGCTCAAATTCCAACTTCTAATTTGCGCTTTGAATAGCTTTAAGAGCGAAAGAGAGTCTGACATAGAGACGCAGTTAGAGCAAAACATTAACTATCAATAAATTGTTGACTTGAAATTCTCCTTTTAAAACAAATCATATCATAATATAATATGATATTGTTTTAGTAATAAATTATTCTGAAATATCTATTGGAATGTTCTTTGCCCACATTCAATCAGTCAATATGAAGTTCTTTTTTAATTGGCCAAGTTAACAAGCACTTAGAAATAATTGCAATTAATCCTGTTGCACGTTCACCCACCCACGCCACAGATATGGGAGGCATGCAACACATTTTTTATTGTGTGTGTGTTTTTTTTTTCTACTTGCGCCTCTTGTGACACACAAAATAAAATCACAACGAATGACCTTGCAAAAAAGAAAACAAAGGCCCAAACGTGTGTGAGTGTCTGTGTGTGTGTGTGTGTGTGTGAAAAGGAAATACATCAACACGTTGTTGAATTTTCCAAAAATGGCGAAAATAACAAAGAAAAAAATAAATATAAATATATGAATATACATATATAGAAAGAGAGAGAGAGAGAGAGAGAGAGCGAGCGAGCGAGAGAGAGAGAGCGAAGCTTAAGGGTTGCGAAAAACGAAAATAAAAATAAAAACAAAAAAGAGAAATAGCAAGCCATAACAAGCAAAAGCAACGCAACTGGAACAAAATCCAAAATCCAAAAAAAAAAAATACAGTAAGCACACGCTACAACAGATGGCAACAGGCTGTGGGCATTAAAGTGTAAATTAGCAAATAAAATAAATGCATACATTTATTAATGTTACTATTAACTGATCATATTATATATTTAAGTTGACGAAACTCAAATTTAAATAAATACAAATATAAATATATTTATTTAAATATTTATTTTATTCAAATATTTTTTTATATTTATATTTTTTAATATTTAAATTTTAATATTCTTTTTATTTAAATATTTTTTAATATTTAATATTTTTTTAGTGTATATATTTTAATATATTTTTTTTTTATTTAAATATTTGTTTAATATTTAATATTTTTTAATATTTATATTTTAATATTTTTTTTATTTAAGTACTTTTTTAATATTTCATATTTTTTAATATATATATTTTAATATATTTTTTTATTGGTATATTTTTTTAATATTTAATTTTTTTTTTTTAATATATATTTTAATATATATTTTAATATATTTTTTATTTAAATATTTTTTAATATTTAATATTTTTTTAATATATATATTTTAATATATTGTTTTTATTTAAATATTTTTTTTAATATTTAATATTTTTTATATTTAAATATTTTTCTTTAGTTAAATTGTTTTTTGTTTCAATACTTTATTAAATTATTTTTTTTATTTAAATTATTTTTTATTTAAATATTTTTTTACTCAAATATATTTTTTTGTTCAAATATATTTATTTTTTAAATAATTTTTTAATTAAATATTTATTTCAATTATATATATATATTTTTTTTGTTATTTAAACCATTTTTTTAATTGAATATTTATTTTAAATATATCTTTTTATTTAGTTTGAAATTTATTTTTCGTTCACATTCCACTGGCATCAGTGAAAATTATAGAAAATATTCAAATTGTATTTATTTGGCTGATTTAGTTTTATGAAATATTTACATGAAATTTGCAAGCATTAACTGCAAAAGTAAGGGGAAACCAAGAAAAGCGCAAGAAAATAGATTTCCACGCATTTCTCACGGCTGAGCGTGTATATGAAATCCCCGGTACAGTGCAACGTGGCTTCAACAGATTTTTGTAGCAATCGTCCATGTGCAATTTGTACTGTGCATAGCTTCATTGTTGATCAACAGTTTGAAGCATACATAGAAAGGAGATATCTCCATCTCTCTCTCTATCTCTCTCTCTCACTCTATCTTTATATATATAAAGGTACATAGATATTATATGATACCAGGCAGGTGCACACGTTTGGGCAGCAATTGCCCCTTTGATTTGACGCATGCGTCGCAGGTCAAAGCGAATTGCAGCGAATGACAGCAAAGGACGAATCTTTGATAAATAAGCTGCGTCTAAGTAGGGGAAATATGCTGGGAGTGGCATCAACTGCTGCTGCTGCTGCTGCTGCTGCTGTTGCTGCTGCTGCTGCTGCTGTTGCTGCTGCTGCTGCTGCTGTTGCTGCTGCTGCTGTTGCTGCTGTTGCTGCTGCTGCTGCTGCTGCTGCTGTTGCTGCTGCTGCTGCTGCTGGCAACCCCCATAACAAACACCTTTGCTAGTTCCAGTTACTGCGCTGACCTGAGCAAATTGTTGCTGCACATACAGTGAACACACAGGCAAAGCGAACAGGCAACCCAATTAGAAATGATAGATACAGCTGCGTTCATTAAAATAGTAGCGCGACTAAAATGCTGCACAGCAAATTTTTTGGTGATAAACATTCAAATTATGAAGACAAGTATTGAAACAAACATATATGTATGTTTATATATAAATATTCAAATTGTTTATCACAAAAGCTTGCTCTGCCACAGTTCAGTCACGCTACTATTTTTATGAACACAGCTGTATACAAATTCTGCATTCTTTTTTCATTTTTAAACATTTCTTAAAAGTTTTTTAACCATAGATTTATTTTTTATACTTTCTTCAAAGTTTTGTAAGCTTTTGCAACTTTTAAAAAAAAAAAAAAAATTAAATTCATTTGTTTTAAGATTTGTTCTTCAGCTGAATTCAAGTTTAAGTTTTATTCAAACAAATTTTTAAAAATTTATTTTGTGTTTTTGGAAAATGTTTTCGAAAATAAACTTTTATATATTATCTGATTTCTTCACATACTTAAAAAAAATATGCAATTATATTCTTCAAAATTAAAAAACTTTTAAGACTTAAAAATATGTTTAATCTTTAAAGTTCGTAAAAATTCAAGCTGATTCTGAAGAAATGAAGCATGTTTATAAGCGAACAAATATGTATAATTTTTGCTATACATTTTTCCTAAAATAGCTAATTGAACTCAGCCTGAACCAAGTTGTGCGTGTGGGGGAGGGGCAAAAACGTAGGGGAGTGGGCAGCTTAGACGACTTAGGCTCACTATGGCAACGGGCGCATGGCCTTAACCCTAACCTAGCACAAAAATCGTTTTACCGATTTTCACCCACAAAAAACTGGTGTTATGAAATTAAAGCCGCAACGCTGTGGGTAAAGCAAACAAACAGATCAAATAAATGGAACGAAGAAATGGCAACAAATGTAAACAAACAATGCAAATTAATTGTGTCGCTTCCACTGGATGTTCGCTCGCGCTCTCTCTCTCTCTCTCTCTCGCTCGCTCACTCAAATTCGCCATTGTCACATTGAAATGTTTTTGTTTTTGCTCTGGCGAATTTGCGTTGTTTTTTTTTTTATTTTTTTTTCTTCGGGGCCCCACCATGTGGCTGCGCACACTGTAAGCAGGTGCGAGCGAGATGGCTAGCGTATACACACGCTCAGCTGCTGCTGCCGCTGCCAGCAGCGACTGCGATGATGCGTCGCTGGCGGCCAGTGGCCATTGAATTTTGGCCATCAAATGCCGCAATTTGGCGACGTCAACAAAGGCAAATGCATAAGTCATGATATGACAAACAACACACAGCAAACAAACAAACAAACAAATAAAAAAATAAAAAAAAAAAACACATTGTATGAACTGTAAACTTACCATTTTTGTTGCTGCTTTTGTTATTGTTGTTGCTACTGCTGTTCTTGTTATTGTTGTTGCTGTTTGCTGTTAACTTCAGAGTGGCCAAGCCGGAAGAGGAAAAGCGACAAACGCGCGCGTTTAGAGAACAGGCGACGGCAAAGACAACGACAAAACGAATGACGACGCTGACGGTCAGGCGGTTGGTCAGCAGCAGCGGCGTAGAGAGAAAGACAGACAGAGAAAGAGAGAGAGGCAGAGAGCGCCGAGTCGCAATGGCAATTGAACAATTGTTCGCCTACTGCTGCTGCTGCTGCTGCTGCTGCTGCTGCTGCTTCTTCCACTTCTTCAGCTTCAGCCTCTTGCAGCAGCGAGCACACGATTGAGCTCTGACTTTGGCTCTGGCTCTGCCTTTGGCTCCGCGCTTCGGTTGCGGCTGCGACCCAACACACGTTTTTTTTCCTTCTTTGCCTTTGGTCTAGTTCTTTTGTTTGTTTAAGTTTTCTGCACAGGCATTGCCGTCGAACGCTGCAAATATGATTGCTGTTGGCAACTTATTAAAATTGCGTTATTTTTGATATATTGTTACGGCTGCGCTTAGCTGCAGTCACGCACACGCACAATAACAACAACAACAAAAACAGAGAGGAAGAAAACAATAAAAAAAAAGAAGTTAACAAGCCGAAAACACACGTAACATACGTCCGCAGCGCACGTCGCACGCTAATAAAGTAATACTTATCGATATCGATGACGATACATATGAAAATACTTATTTGGTATTTGCGAAAATACACTAAAAATACTGGCGTTTTTTTTCGTTTTAAATTATATTCCAGAAATGATCAGAACAAAAGTTGTTAAGCAACTAAATAATTATGTTCGTTTCTGTGCAGTAAGGCGTTAGGTTGTATTACAATAAAATATGAAATACTGGATTACAGCACTTAACACTTATCGAAATATAGTCAGACCGCGTAATCATAGTAAAATGGTTGCCAGACTGGCAAAAGTAATTGTAAGTGTTCAAGCAATAATATTGAAGATTAATAAATGGCTAACAAACTATTTTAATTGATTAGGCATTGGTGCTAATATTAAACAAAGTTTATTTTTTTTTGTAATTTTGCGATGAATTTCAAATATCGATTGTTTTGTATAGTGATATATGTTAACAGCGCATGATAAGTTATCTGTAGCATTGTTAGTGATGCGCACAGCTCATATCGACTAATTTTTTTACAGCACTAGTGTTTTGTTGTTGCGGTCGCGTTGCCAGTGCGGCGGTTTATATTTATTAGCTATTACTCAGAAAAGAAAACAGTCATTGTTTTTGATCGGGCTTACACGGCAAAATGTGCGCGCCAAGCAATTAAACACTAGTACTATCCATCCACTGAGCTACAGTTTCGGAAAACACTCGCACAAAATAACAAACAAAAAAAAAAAAAATCAATTTGCAATATTCGTGCCGCCTCTACCATCGCGCCTCTCCATAAAGAAGAAAAAATCCATCAATAGAAAAAAAACTCGTTCGTTTGTTTCTCCTGCCAAAGGCAAATATCGATCGATATCCGTTTTGAACTAATTGTGGCCAGAAGATTGTATTAGTTGTTGTTGTTTTTTTTGACCGTACCAGCTAGTGTTTTTGTTGTTGTAATCATTCGCATCGGTTTGGGCGAAGATTGAAAAGAAAGAAGAGAGAGGAAAGAAGAGTGCAGAAATCGCATGCTTGTCGCGCCGGGTGTAAGACGCAAAGAGAGCACAGAAGAAGCAAAGAAATTGCCAAGGCATATTTAAAATACAGCAAAAAAAAGATATATATATCTATACATATATATATATATATCTATATACTTTTGTGAATGTTAAGATGTGTGTGTACATTGAATTCAATAAAAATCGCAAATATTAATGAGATTTGTTGTACGCCAAGGAAACATTCAAATTGTCTGTATAAAAATAAACCAAACAAATCGGCGCCGACTTTTGCCACAGCAGCTAGCAACAAGAGAGCCCATCAATAGAGAGAGTGAGCAAGCGAGCATCCGCCCAGAGTCCCCCTGTGCTCAGATACTCCGCACGCCCCGCGCAACGTAACGTTTAACGGCTCGGCTCTTTGGGCGTCATCGATATTCGCGTAACGTTTGTTTACGCGAGACGCGTGCAGACGAACACGACACGACTCACCCTGTGTGCACTTCGAGCACGGAGAGTCCTGCTGCCCCTACCCACATTGCGTGCGTGCGTGACTGACTGTCACCCGGCCGTCTTATCTATACGAAGACCGCTCCTGCAACGACAACACAACAACAACAACAGCACGAAATTGCCTGCCAGTCCCTCTTCCTTGTTCATTAGGAAGCAGCCATTTGTGTTGTTTTTTTTTCCGACCAACAGCATGGTAAGTAAGAATGGGAGAGTGAGAGAGCTTTCTAACGCACCTGCACCTGTATTAGCGCATTGTTGCCGTTTGTCTATGCCCATCATACGCCTTGTACAAGGTCGACAGCCCATAATACATGTGCATGTGAGTCTATGTATGTGTGTGTGGGTGCCCTGGTGATGTGATTTTTTGTATTAATTGCATATTAGTGTGACTATATAAAATTAACGAATATACATACATACATACATACATACATACATACGTATATGGATATGCACATACAAATGCCTGAACTGAGTGAGTTTTTTGGGGTGGTTTTATGCTTGCAAATGAACTCCTATTTGAGTAGCAGCTGTCAGTGTGACCCTATTTCAAATAAATAGAAAATCCAATTGGATGCAACAACAATGCAATTTAGAGTAACGGAATGCGTTTCGTTTTCCTTCTCATTTCATATGCATTGACAAGTATTGACAGTGTTGGGTAGCAGCAAATCTGGCTACAAATACATTTCAATAGAGGCTACATTTTAAAAGCTAACAACGCCTTTGGCCATTGCCTACAGTCTGTTTTCTGCTGAAATTATGTTTGCTTAAAATATTTTACTAAATATATATACATTTTATTAATAATATATGGTTGCTTAAGATATTTTATTAATAATAATATATAGCATATTCAATAAGAAATAACCCTATTTGTATGCTGACTGCTGTCTTTCCCATGGACTTAGACTTAAACAAAAAAAAAAAAAAAAACTGCGAAAAAGGCAATTTAGCGATATAAAAAAAAGCGCAATTCGCAGCACTGATGAGCTCTGATTGACCGGCAATTAAAGGCCCCAGGGGCATTCGTACTCTACATATATTTTGTTTGTTTTTTTTTTTTTTTGTTATCGATTATTGTGACAGGGACATGCGGACTCAAAGCGTTTGACGAGTGTACGTGTGCTGTTGTTGTTGTTGTTGTTGCTGCTGCTGCTGCTGCTGCTGCTGCTGCTGCTGTTGTTGCTGCTTCTATTACAAATGTTACTTGGACTTTATTTGTAGTTATAATTAACGTGCCTAGATTGTGTACGCACTGACGCTTATCTACCTACACACACACACACACACACACACACACACAATGAGCCGTGTGTGTGTGTGTTTGCACAACCTACTGCGATAACGGTAAAGGGCGGGTTGGCAGAGGGCGGGTGCCTTCTGCTTGCTGTACGCGCGTGACAAGTCCAGCAGTAGCAACAACAAATAACAGTAATGCGGAATGGGCCACTGGTGGACACCTGTTAGCCACCCAGAAAGGAATGTCCAATAGCGCAATTTGTGCTCTCTTTTTATTTTATTTTTTTTTTTTAAATTTTTAATCTGTTGTTGTTTTCTTTTTCTCTTTGGCTGTTTTATTAGTCATAACTGCATACATACACACATATTTCAAAAACAAATACATATGTGCAAAGAAAGATACAGTGAACACTCCATTAACGAACAATTGACGCAGGAAGCAGGCGACAAGAAGAACAGGCCATAAATTGATATCGATATTATTATTGTTATTATTTTGATTGCCGATTCCTGTAGCTCTGTTCGCCGTTTCGTCGTTTGGCTAGTCTTCACTGTACATGTGTACGTGTGTGTGTGTGTGTGTGTGTGTGTGTGTGTGTGTGTGTGTGTGTGCGTGTATGCGTGTATGCCGGCATTTAATGCACAATTGAATCAAAACGGGCCAACATACAACTTCATAATCAACGTTGCGGCCGCTGTTGTACTTTGATAACGTATTTAATTTATTATTATGACTGCGGCTCACCAATACAGACGCCTCAGCTATGTACACACATGCACAATAAGCCCGCAGCCTGCTTCACTCACTCGCACACACGCACACACACACACACACGTACGTACGCACGCAGTCGGCTAAACGCGGGCTAGCTCTATCTCTTTGTCGCTCTCGCTCTCGCTCGCGCTCTCACGCTTGGTAGTAGCCACTCGCCATTTTGTGCGACTCTCTCTTCGCCGCCGCCTCAGTGTAACGGCTGCCTTCGAAGTTCAAGCTTCGAAGCTCCTAATAATAATAATAATAATAATAATATACAGATATAAAAAAAAAGAACGAACGAACTTACAAATCTGAACGAAACGCGCGAAAATTGAACGAAACAACAACAAAGACAACGCGCAATGGCTTGTTAGGCAGCAACAGCAACGGGTGGGTAAACGAAACTTCAAACTTTGTAACGTCTGTACGTGAAAAAAAAAAACACAAATCTCGCACCTGACACCTGACGGGGTCGTCAATATCGTTCGTCAAGTACAATACAATTATTTAGGTACAAACTGTAAATGGACTCGAGCTGTACTACCTCCCCTCCCCCTCCCCTCCCCGCCCATTGCGAATTCGAGCTTTGTGCTTTAAGCTAGAGTGGAGTGCGTGTCGTGAGTTTTTGCGATATAAAAAAAAAAAAACAGTTATACTTTTATATCAACGAAAATGAAGTGAATATTAAAAAAAAACAATTATAGTTACTTTTAATTTTATATATATATATATATATATATATATATATATATATATATATATATATATATATATATATATATATATATATATATATATATATATATATATATATTAGTTTTACGATCGTTGTGTTTATGGGTCGTTTAATTGCTTGCCCTGTTAATTACAGGTATTCCATTTCTGTTGTTGTTGTTGTTGTTGTTGTTGCTGCTGCTGTCGTCGGAAAAAATTCCCCAGTTTCAATTGTGCTTATGCAATATCCAGCTATATAGATAAGTCTGTGCTATATATATATGTGTATATACTGAAATCCTTTTGTACGCCAGACTTTGCAACAATATATTGTTTGTTGCTCAGAATGCATTGTTTCCGAGTGTGTTGCAATTTGCCATAGCCTTTCCAAGTGGGGTGTATTCGTTTTGTGCTAACTGAAATCATCATGAACTTGCCGCGTTTTGTTCAGGGTATCTTCTAGTCCATCACTACCGCTCTGAAGTAATTTTTATTTGTTGTTTGTTTCGTGCGAAAATGATTTTTAATTTAACAACAATAACAATGGACAGCACTCAACAATAAAGAGCTTGAAAAACAACAACAACAACAACAGCAAAGTTGATGCACTGCCTGTGCTTAGTGAAGCGTCGCGTTGTCTATGCCCTGTGCTTGAACTGCAGGGTATATGCGTATCTACTAGCTAGCGTTTCCTGGAACAATTGTTTCGCAAAACACAAATCTGGCTAAAAACATTTTATAGGGAAATATTGGCTACAGTATACCTGCACTAAAGCCAACCTGCGCTGGCTCAAATTATCGTTAACCAAAGCAGTTCAATTTTCATGTATGTATGTATATGTATATATGTATGCATGTATGCATGTATGTATGTATGTTTGTATATGCATTGTTTTCCAAATATTTATCACAAAAACATATCAGTCGCACTACTATTCTTATGAACACAACTGTACATATGCAAATATATATATATATATATATATATATATATATATATATATATATATATATATATATATATATATATATATATATATATATATACATACATATGTATATGTAATTGGATTTAGTTTTTAGCAAGAAAACCATAGGAATGAATGCTGCTTCATAGCTAAAATGCAGAAAATGTTAAGTATATATACATATATATATATATATATATATATATATATATATATATATAGAGTCTCATAGTAAATACTGAAATACCAGAGAGAAATACTTAAAAACTTGATAACATATTGACGAATCAAGCTTATTGCTTAAAGCATAGCCAGCATTGTCAAGAAATTTTGCTGAAATAAGTATTTTCAGATAATACTACTCATAGACCAGTTAAAAGGCAAGCAGGAGTGCTCCAGTCGTGGCTGCTCGACTAGGAGATACCCTGAACTCTCGCTCGCGAAGAGAGCTTATACTCCATCTCATACTATACTACTCTATATACATACATATGTATACTCTATGAAGTCTGCCACGCCTCCGTCTGCCTGCATTTCAGCATTTCAAGAAAACCAGCATACGCTGATTTGTATACAAATAAACTGGAACTGCAGTTCACATACATTTGTATGTTTCGGCACTACAAATTGGTAATTTCTCCCGCGAGTGCCTTATCGATCAGCAGGAGAGAAAATATCTTTCTCAGCAAAATGATAGCATAATCACAATCGCTATGCCTACACGCGTGGCTTTAACTATGGCAAATGAATTGTTAAATAATTCGTATACTAAACGAGTTTTCTTAATGACATTTCCTGGGCATTGTGAGACCATCCATCCATCCATCCATCCATCCATCCATCCATCCATCCATATGTGTGTGCTATTGCCAAAGCAGAAGTCTTCAGAATTAGAAATACGTTTGCGCATTTTCAATGGCTTCAATGGGCATAAAAACATAGACTATACTATATATATATATATATATATATACATATATGTATGTATGTATGTATGTATGTATGTATGTATGTATGTACGTGTGTGGTAAATAGCAAAGGCAACTTTTTCTATTTATAAAAAGGAAGATATCTCTCGATGGTTATACAATAATGGATCGAGTATAATTTAATTGTTGACTTGTTCCCGGCACTTGAATGTTTTGGCTAATAGCACGAAATACACAATAAGCCCGAAGTCATAAAGTCTCTTTTATCACTGTTTTCTTTGCATTTGATATATGTATGTATGTGTGCATATGTACGTACGTACGTTTATAACGTTGATAAGAGCCGTCCAAGGTCACAAACTAATCTGAATTTCGCTTAGGACTCTCAAGTGGCTTAGAGCACGCGCGTCATCATTAAATGAGGAGTCATTGCGGAATATTTAGCTGCACGCTGGATGGATGCACTTGTCGCTGCTCAATGTGTCCTGCTTCAATTGAAACTATATGCATATATATACACAAATATATATATATATATATATTCCTGATCATGAGTAAGCTCATTGATATTGAACTTTAGCTATTGCTAGCCAGAGTCTCCCTTAAAGTAGGCCTTACCTTGCCTTCCACACGTTTAGCTATGCATTTGCCGAGTCGAGCATTGCCCAATCGATCTGACTTGTTTCGTTATTGTTGTTGTTGTTGTTGTTCGTGTTGTTAACGCTTGTTGGCATTATTTCTCGCTTGCACTTTGAATGGGCTTTTATATATGTATGTATGTATGTATGTATGTCGCTTATCGCTTATGTGATTCAAGTTCATTACGCCCCCGAGAAAGAGCAGCAACAATCACTGAATCGAACGGGTGCTGGCTGGCTGGCTGGCTGGCTGACTGGCGGGTCGAAGGGGTAAGCGTATACCACTTATCGGACAGGAACTGAAACTTTGAGACGCTCAGACAGCAGCGAGTCAAGCCGCCACATGTGAGTCAGCAGTCACATCCGAGAATTGAGAACTGAACACTCAGAGCTCGAGCTGATAAACTTTGACTCGGGCGACAAACGAGGTAGTCAGCCTCAATATTGAATCGATTTGGATTCTATAAATTGATATATTTCTATATATATATATATATATATATATATACTTGCATAATTGTAGCTGAGTGATTAATTGGCAAGCGATAGAGAGAGAGAGAGAGAGAGAGAGAGAGAGAAAGAGAGAATGGAATGCAACCCAAAGTGATTCATTGGGCTGGAATCTTGAATATGCAAAGTCTGGAAAGAATGAAACTCACTTGGGGCTGCGTGAAAAGCCCAAAAACTAATTTCAATAACAACATAAAAGGTTAAGTAATGCAAATATATATATATATATATATATATATTTAGATATTAATAGAAATAAATAGTGTACTAGTTTTTGAGTTAAATTCACGCTCGAGCGTGAAACATAAGTGAAAAGTATTTTCTTTTGTTAGTCTACAAAATGATTTGACTTGAAAGCAAAATTTATTTGAGATGTGCTTGAATCATTTTGGGAAATATATATATATAGATGCACAGCGTAGTTAGGTAGGTTGAGATGAAATTGGCTAAATATATAGACTAGACTTTGTATATATATATGTGGACAAGCAGATGGAGTAAAGAGGTAGATATGTAAATAGGTATATAAATAAATAGGTTATGTTATATGGATAGAAAATATAAACAAATAAATAGATATAGACAAACACAAACTATATCTATATGCTCTATATGCTCTCTCTCTCTCTCTCTCTTTCTCTCTCTAAACTTTATATACCATCCACAGATTAATACGAATTATCTGCCAACTGCTTATGTCAGCTATCTTTAGGAAGACATAGATTTAAAAGGCGATTCCATATGGCTAAAATTGCGTTCACTTGTGGAAAATGGCTGGAAAAATGTGAAAAGCTAAAGCTGTAGGCGCAATTATCTTGGTGAAACAGCGTAAAGCCAGTTAAGAGCAAAGCGTACCAGCGTCACAAGCTGCGAGTGCGACAATTAATCACCAAATCATGTATATATGTATATATATACATATATATATATATATATATATACATATATATATATTATGATCATATATTTGTTTTCATATATAGTATACTATATAAATATAAGATGTATACTTCTTCTTGCTTATCAGTCTGCCAGCTCCCTCTCTCTCTGCCTCTGTCTCTGCCTCTGTCTCTCTCTCTCTCTGCCTCTCCTTCTGTTGAGTTTTATGAGCCCCCTAGCGCAATCGTAAGCGTTATCGTAACGCGCA
>JAWNON010000162.1:1505000-1520000 GCA_035045945.1 Drosophila anceps
AGTATTAATATTTGTATTACTATAAGCATAAGTGTTAACATTAGTATCAGCATTATCATTACTGTTAGCATTAGTATGATTATTAGCATTAGCATTAGCATTGGGACTAGCAGTAAATAGTATTTCGCATTAGCTTTCATATTGGTCATACTTATGACTGTGTTTGGCATTATAATGTATCATTAGAATTAGCATTATCATTAGCATTGGCAGTTCTATAGCTATATATTGGAATGCTCTCTCCTTAACACTTTCATTTCCTAGAATCGCAAATCCTTCAAGAATCGATTCATTTGCACAGACATCTTAATAATTTGTATTCCACTTGAACAGGTTGGCGCCGAGCGTTCCGTTTCGTTCGACAATGGAATCGACGGTTCTGTGGCGGAGGATTGCTTCTTTGCGATGCGGGCATTCAGTCAGGGCTACACGTTCAACTTTATCGAGGGCGAGATGTACGAGAAGTCGCCGTTCACGTTGCTCGATCTGCTGCAGCAGCGCAAGCGCTGGCTACAGGGCATACTCCTGGTGGTGCACTCGAAGCTGATACCGTTCAGGCACAAGCTGCTGTTGGGCATCAGCGTTTACTCCTGGGTAACGATGCCACTGTCCACATCGAACATCATATTCGCCGGCCTCTATCCGATACCCTGTCCCAATCTCGTTGACTTTGTCTGCGCCTTCATAGCGGCCATCAATATCTATATGTATGTGTTTGGTGTCATCAAATCGTTTTCGCTGTACCGCTTCGGGCTGCTCAAGTTTCTGGCTTGCGTGCTCGGCGCCGTTTGCACGATACCCGTCAACGTCGTCATCGAGAACGTGGCGGTCATTTGGGGCTTGGTTGGCAAGAAGCACAAGTTCTACGTGGTGCAGAAGGATGTGCGTGTGCTGGAAACGGTCTAAGCGACTCCCTTCTTCTATTAGTTTTCTTCTTTTTTTTTTTTTTTTTTTTTTTGTTTGTTTGTTTGTTTTTTCTTTTTCCTTTTGCCACTAATTAGCTGTAATTAACACAAAGCAAAAAATTAATCAAAATGCAAAAAACCAAATGAAACAAAAAGAATCGCACAACAGCAGCAACAACAACAACAACAACTACAACAACAGCGTCATGATCTTTATTTGTAAGCTTAAGTTGCACACACAAATACACACGCACATGCACACACACACCCACACACACACACACACACACACACACACACACACACACACACACACACACACACACACACACCCACACCCACACACACACACACACACACACTAATTGTTGTTAGTTTCTAAAAAAAAAAAGAAAAGAAAAAAATATTTCAAAATTGTCTTTGGCCTGAAAAAGAATTGCCAAAAAAAAAAAATAAAAAAAAATTAAAATTTGTAATTTCTAGAACAAATAGCAATATATATATATATATATATATATATATATATATATATATATATATATATATATATATATATATATATATATAAGTACATATGTATGTGTATGTATGTATATGTGTATGTATATGTATATGTATGCATACAAATAATACAATTGTCTAAATGTAAATGTATGCACACTCACACACAGAAACACACGCAACAACAACAACAAGTTCTAAGTTTATATTAATTCTTTAAGTGAAATTTTTTTTTATTAGTTTTTAGTAGCAGCGCGTAAAAGTTAATGTAACGCTCTTATATGTATATTCATATATATATATATATATATATATATATATATATATATATATATATATATATATATATATATATATATATATATATGTATGTATACTTATTATATAGACTTATTATTATCATTATTTAAATTTAAAACTGTGTACATTAATGTATTGTAAATTGATAACTGTTAAATATCATTCACACCAAATTAACATGCAACATCATTATCATTATCATTGTCATTATCATTTTGATTATCATTGTCGTCAGCAATCCTCGATTTTTACTATGTACTTATACATATGTACATATGTATGTATGTTTTTATGTTGTATGGCTCTCATTATATACATATGTATATGTTTGCATATATGTACATGTATGTATGTTTGTATGCTGACACGCCCACATGCCATAACAATAACAACAACAACAGCAACAATGAGAAGAAGAAGAAGAAGAACTTTAAAGCTCGTCCCTGCATCGCTTTAGTTTATCCAAAGGAGCAGAATTTGCTTTTTCATTTGTTAAATCATTTCGTATTTATTATGCACACTCAACACATACACACAGAGAGATACACACACACGCAATGCATATTCCAACTTAATGAGAACCGATCAAATTTGGATATTTTGATTAACATAAAATACACACACACACGCACGGTGTGAATGATAGCAATCGTGTTCTGGTCGCGGCCTGTCGAATTTTTGCAAATGAAAAAAAGAACCAAATACAAAATGATAATAAAATGATCAACAAAATATATATAAAAAAAATTGTTTTTCTTTTAAAAAAAATATATATATATATATAATATATATACACATAACAATATGCATATGTGCGCATGTACATTGCACACTGCCAGATTCCTCGCAAGTGCTCCTAGCTCTGTCAGTTTCTGCTGCCAGCCCATCTCTTCTGCTTCGGCATTGCCATCTCGGTTAGTTTAGACTTCAGTCAGAAGTGATAGATGAGGGCCTGGTGCCACTACTGCTATTGCCTTCTTTCTTATTGCATGCATTGGGCTCCCTAGCTCGGAAGGTAGACAAAAATGCTTGCTCCATGTGAAAAGTTGCTAAAAATTGCGTTAAGACAACAAATTCGAACATCGATTTGAATAGTTCAACGGAATTTGGCAGCAAGCGAGTTGCAGGGCTGTTATACGACCAGTGTGCACACATTACCGTTCAAACAAAATTGTTGGCGTAGGTTTTACCGCTGCTATAGCCAAAATGAGTCAACTGCAACGGAATTTGTTGAATTTAAAAATGTTAACAAGCAACGTAAAAATATAAATAAGGAGAAACCAAAAGAAAATGAAATGCTTTTACAATGTTAAAATCAATAATTAATCTATTGTACTACTATTACTAATATTATAATTAATATTATTACTAATATTATAATATTACAACTACTATTACTAGGGCTGGGCACTTGAAGTGTAACCAACTTCAGACGGCTGTCGCAGTTGTTCCACTGGCAGCCAGCTGTATTTATATAAATATGAATTTTGAAAAAAAAACGCAAGAAAAAGCTATAAGCAATGGAATTCAAACGTCAAAGTGTGATTTCATTGCATTTAGCTGGCAAATCTCAGCCAGCGATTGTACGTGAGCTCAAACACCTCGAAGTGAATAAAGTTTTTGTTTATCGCACCATAACTCGTTATAATGACACCGGTAGCATCGCAATACGCCATGGAGGCGGTCATCAGAAGACAGCAACGTCACCCGAGATGGTGCGACAAGTGAGGAAGCGCCTTGAGCGAAGTCCTCGACGCAGTGCCAATCAAATGGCTAAAGAACTGAAAATATCCCATCGCAGTATCCAACGCATATTGAAAAATGAACTCAAGATTAAGCCTTACAAGCTCCAAATGGCGCATGATCCCACAGCGAAGCAGCAACAAGTTAGACTTGAGAGAGCGAAGGAGTTGCTTCGCCTGGCCGAGAGCGGCCAGTTTCCGAACATCGTGTTTTCTGCCGAGAAAAATGTCCCAATTGAACAATTGTTGAACTCCCAAAGTGAAATGGATTGCTTGACAGAATGTTCACACGGGAACTCGAGCCATCAGTTTTCCACTGGGAAGCAACATCCGCTAATGGTTTGGGCCGCGGTAACTGCGGATGGGCGCTCTCCGATCGTGTTCACTGAGCCTGGCCCGCTCAAAGTAAATGCGACAAATTATCGAGAATGTGTTCTGGAGACAGCCTTGAAGCCGTGGGCAGACAAACATTTCGGTCGCAGACCCTGGACATTTCAGCAAGACTCGGCACCGTCTCACACAGCGCCAGTGAACCAAGAATGGCTGAAAAACAACGTTCCGAACTTCATTTCGGCCACACAATGGCTCTCGAACTCAACAGACGCGAATCCAATGGATTTTTCGCTCTGGGCTATGTTGGAGAGCAGGATCCAAAGTAAGAAATACACCAGTGTCGAGAGGCTGAAGGCAGCGATTGTCCGTGAGTGGGCCAAAATACCGGCAAGACACATTCGGTCAGCTTGCGAGTCGTTTCTCGAACGTCTGAAGGCCATAGTCAAGGCAAAAGGTGGTTGCATCGAGCCAAAGTGAATTGACTCTGAGGTTACACTTCGAGCGCCCAGTCCATCCAGTACCATGTAGAAGCATAGCTATGTATATAATTTAATAATGTTACATAAATCAGTTTTATAATTGAATATACTTATCATATATGTATATATTTGAACATTTTACGCACAGCTCGATATGAAACAAGTCAGAAATTAGCTATAATATTATGCATGTTTGCTGTCTCTTTCGTGCATTGTATCACTATCTCTGTCATTCTAGTGAACACGGATTAGAAGACACAATGAGGTTCATTATATTTATTTTTATAAATAGCCTTACAAATATATAAAGTCTATTTACTAAAAACAAACTATTTTTTAAATTAGAAAAAGCACTACAGAAACAAAATACAAATGCTCTATTAACTATCGAGTAGCATCCGGGTGCCACTTAGAAGAACTTTTGCTTAGTTGAGGGCGTGTTCAAATCCAGTCGCGACATCCTGTAAGAACACGAAAGTTATTATTTATAGACAGAGGCAGAGTTCTAGTGTTTGCATTACCTTGATTTCTTCTCCACGAAAGAATTGGGACTGGAGAAACTAGTCGCTTTGACAATATCAACATCAGATTCCTCCTCGGCTTCCACGTTACCGCTAGACAAGGTAACTGTCACATTCTGTGGAGTATCGGGAGTAGAATTCTCTTTGTTGGCATTATTGACCGGATTCTGACAGTTGCCATGGCACCGGCAGGTGGTGGTGCAACAATTGTTTGTTGTGAAGCAGCCGCAGCGCTTGGTATTGCATTTGGTGCGACACTTGCAGTTCTTTGATGATTTGCGGTTCTCATCTGCGGTCGAGCTTATGTCAATGGTGCTCTGTAAGCTATTGTCATTGCTGATGTTAGTGTTGTTATTGTTGTTGTTGTTGTTGTTGCTGGTGGAGCTGCTGTTGGGATTGTCGCCATCAACAACGATAGATGATTGATGCGATTTCTGCGGAAAAGAATGATACACAATGAACGAGTTGAATAAAGATAAAGAGCAGATGTCACTTGCCTTGGGGCGCTTCATTTCGGGCACCCAGTCTGGATCATTGTCATGATCCTCAAATCCATCGCTAATTATGCTATCGTTTATCAGAGATTCATCGAAAACTGGAGGCTGCTTCGTGTGAGATTTGATATGATCCAATTTCTGTTGCAGCTTCTCTTTGGTGCTCAGCAGCTCCTCGACTATCTGCTGGCGTTCCAGGTCTTCTGGATTCGGGGCCTCACCGCCACCGAGTGCATGCGGGCTGCGTAGCAGCACCGCGACCTTCTCCTCGTAGCTGCGCTGTTGGCTAACCATCAGCTCTTCGTGTTCTCGCTCCGTCTGGCGTAGACGTTTTGTCAGCATCTCGATATTCTGTTGGGCATCGTTTAACTGAGTGCGCTGCTCATCCACCAGCACCTTCTGCTCCATAATGACCTGTGCCTGATCGCGTCGCTGCTGCACGAGATTCTTGAGCAGTTGCTTGTTGAGACCGCGCGACTCGCCAACACTTTGGACACTGTCGCAGAGCGCTGTAATGCGACTGTCCAGATCGTTGGAGCAGACCTTCTGCTGTAAATCTGCAATTTGTGCATTGCGCATCTCCAGCTCCTCTTCAAGACTGGTCAACAGCTTGACTTGATCTGCGTCCGGCTGCGTCTGCTGCTCTCTAATCTCAGCGCAATGGGCATTGATAATGGCACGGTCTTCCATTAGCTGCTCCAGACTGTACTCGGCATCGATTAGTGAGATAATGACCTCCAGTGTGCGATCCACAAAAGCAGTCAGATCGGTTGCGCCTGGCTGATCCTTGGTATGGCGCTGACGTTGCGCTTGAGCAGCTCTTTGCCGCTCCAGTGCATCCTTGAGCCTAAGAATAGAAAACCAAGAGTTAATATCTTCCAAACTATCTACCAGTAGATTAACATTCAATCAATTACCGTTTGTTGGTGGCCTGCGCTTCCTCACACTTTCGCTTGAGCACCTGTCGCTGTTTGGCATGCAAATTTTGCTGACGCACCATTTCGCTCTGTAATTTGCGATCCTTGCTCTTTAGCTGTGTGAGTTGCTTATCGCTCATCATTTTCCATTGGCGGAAACGCTCGGATTCACCGCGCATGGCGCGTATCAACTTCACCTTCGACTCCTTCATGACGCGTATCTCGCTGGTGAGATTCTGGATCTTTTCACGCTCTTTTTCACGCATCTTTAGTATATTTGCCTGCTGCACGATCTTTCGACGCATCTCTGCAATCTCTTGCTCCAGCATCAGCAAACGTTTGCGTCGGTCCTCGGCCAGTTTGGCGGACGTGTCCCTCTGCTTGGTACTCCGCAGCTGATCGAGCAGTTCGCATCGTTCCGTCTCTAGCTGCTTGACCTTCAGCTCGCACTGCTTAAACTTTTCGTCAATGCCTTCGTCGTCCAGTTTGCTAAAGTTGCGCGCAACACGCTCGTGCAACTCCTGCTTTAGGGTCAGCTGGCGATCGATATCACGCAGTTCCCCCTTAAGACACAGCTGCTTCATCGTGTGCTCTTCTGCGCGCGAATCCAAAAGCTCGTGCGCCTCAGCCCCGACGGAGCTGGATTCGTCAACGTTGAGGCATTCCTGGCGATGTGTCTGCAACGCGGCTTCCGTCTGCTGTAGCTCTTCGTCAACGCACGTCACCAGTTGCGTGATGTCTCGCAACTTCTCCCGCCACTGCTTATCTACTAGCTGAGAATGGTCTGTTGGCTCCTGCTCAAGGTCACTGTCCTCCACTTTGTGTATGTCTGTATTGTATAGCATTGTTTTGAGTTCCGAGAGGTGTACTTTTAGTTTGTCGTGTGTCACCTCTGCGATATGTGCGCGTATCTCATTCTCAGCTAGATCGATCAGTGCCTGATGGAGCTCTTGCTGCAGCTTGCGATTCATCTTTTCAGTACGTTCGTTGACCTCCTTCAGATGCTCTATTTGTTCTTTGAAACGTCGACCTTCTTGTGTGGTCAATGCTTGCGTGGAGCTAAGACTAAGGCCAATGCCATCGCCATCAGAACCGTCGCCGGCGCTGCCACCGCAAGCCAGTAGCTCGACGCGCAGCTTCTGTATGATGTCCTTCAGCATCATCACTTCAGCCGCATGTGGATCCAGATTGACAACGGGCTTGTTCTTGATTTGCAGTGCACGATCCGCATATCTCAACGTGCTGACCGTCTCGGCCACGTTGTAGTCGGCGGGACTAACACACGCAATCATCAAAGTAATCGAGTTGCCACCCAGCGAATCCTGCAGCAGGCGTGTCAGCTTTGACTGACGGTAGGGTACATAGCTCGCTGCTTGGCCGGCTACAAAGATCGAAAGAGAAGAGAAGATGAAGATTGATTCTCTAGAGGTCAGATCATATATATCTGATTTCACTTACAGCCCAGCACATTGATCACATTTCCCAATGCTAGAAGGCCTTTGTTGATGTTGACGCCTTCCTTGAACCGATCACCGCTGGCCAGTGTCTTGGAACAGCGTTCAGAGCCCGCAAGGTCAACAAAATTGAATTTAGACGTCGTCACCGACTTCCTGTGTAATCAAGTTGCATACATATTAACACAATTATTCTGGATGAGGATGTGGAGGCACTACTTACTGCCCAGCCTTCTTGGTGGCGACAACAGTTATGGTGAAGATCGCATGCGATCGGGATGAGGTCTCGTTCATTGCAGTGGCGGCAACAGCACGGCCGGAAGAGCCACGCATCAGTTCATCGGTGACATGCTTGGCATGCGTCACCTCCACCTCGGTGACTCCAGGCATAACAATGCGATTTTTATCCTCGCGTATGTCCACAGTGCTATCCTCTCGCTTGTTAGGCGAAAACAGATCGTAGAACTGCTCTTGATACAGCTCCACAAAGGAGCATGTGATTTTGAAATGGAATTCATTATCCATAGTGGCCGTCTCCTCAAAGATCTCGTGCACTGCACGAGGTATGACGCCGACATGCTCATCCATAACACCATCGAATGCAGTTCCCATCGTATAGGTCTTACCAGAGCCCGTCTGGCCGTAAGCGAGAATCGTCACATTGTAGCCATGGAGTAACTTCTTCAGCTTGCTTCGCACGCAAGACTCATATACGTGCTGCTGCGAATCTCTAGTGTCGAACACGTAGTTATATGTGAAGGAATCGCTGCGGTTCACAGTCACTTGAGGAACCCCATCGGCGACGCGCTGCACGGCGATGCGGCAGCCGCGATCAATCTCCGATTTCACCAGCGGGCGCACGCGCAGAGCAACAGTCACAGAGTCCGACATGGTTCGACGCAATAACCGGGTGCTGCCAATGCAAATTACATTCGAGAATAATGTTTTTGGTTGTTTTATTTTTATTTTTGTGAAAATGCATCTTTTCATTATTGCTGTTATTTATTCAATTACCTGAATTATTCTCTTAATTACAATTTGTATGCAATCGTACTTGTCAGAATGCTTTAAAAGACGAATATGATTAGCACTAAGAAGTTTCACAATTTTACACTAATACACAATAAATTAAAAAAAGGAGAAATGTTGCAACTATTTTCTGCTTGCAGCCAAAGCAATTCGAAAAATGGTGGTATCAAAAATGGTCGGCGGCGTCAGTAGTATATTGCGGCCCTGGAATGGACAGTGTGTACACACGCGTTATACAACAAAACTGATGCTAGTACTAGTCAATATCGGTTGCATCGATAGTTTTCTATTTGTTTATTCGAAATGCAGCGGGTGAATAAAAACGGAACGCAACAGAATTTGTGAAATTAAAAAAAAGCAAAAACCGTCGTATATGTAATAAAACTTAAAAAAAAAACTTTAGAGCTGTGAGGCCAGATTGAAAAAGTTCCAATACCAACTGTGATTCACAAAATCTATAAACATGTAACTGCTAAAGTTTCAAGTGACTTAAGCATATGTATACTGTAGAGCTGCTAACTCGAAAATTTGCCCGTATAAATATATGTGTATATATATTTTGAAATTTATAATATATATCTCCTGTAAATTGAACTTTTGTTTCGAAACCTCTAGCATTTCGTCATGCAAAGCGAAAATTGTTGTCAGTTAAACTACAGTTAGGTTTTTGCATGCATATGTCGCCTTTGTGCCGCTATACATGCTGATATATATGGTTTTCTCATTGTATTCGTATTTAGTGATGAATTCGTTCCGTGTTAAATGAAAATCTAGACAAATCGTGAAACCATGGTCCATGGCGATTTCGCATTAGCGAGAGTCCACTGTAATAGCATTCACATACAAATTGACATCAAATGCAATACAGAGCTCTCATCTAGATTTGTTTAATAACAGTCTTCTTTTTAGCAATGTTAAGGTTTTAAAATATTTGATTTTGCATGGACAAAGTGGTTGCAGCTATATTGGTTAGGTCCAAAAGGAACCAAAGAGACATTGCTAGCACCATAACATGATAACGTTTAACACGAGATACTTGAGATTTGCTGTAAGTGGTCACGTCGAATGTATACTTGTGGCAGATTCAGCATATTCAGGTCGCTGTCGATCAGATCCAGCTGCTGCTCCAACTGGATTTTCAGATTGCGCACGCGCAGCGTGCCCATCGATATGGGCAGGCGATTGTACTCCCAGATGAGCTCTCTTTGGCGCGATTGGGTCGCCTCGAGCAGTGTGATGCGCTGCGCCTCCGTTAAGAGCACCTGGTCCTGGTCACGGTCCTGGTAGTGATTCAGCTTTCGATCATTCTTTGTTATTTGATTTGTCTGCTTCGTTTCGGTAGCTGGCGGTGGCGGCAACGGCGGCGGCTCTTCGCACTTGGACCTTTGCGAATAACAGGAGGCCTGGGTGCGTGCACTTAGGGGCTGATCGAGTTGCGGTTCTGGCTCCACATCCGTGACGTCTGGTATGGCCAGCTGCAGGACATGAGGCGAACCAATCGAAATGCTATCAGCATCCAGTTTCTCCCCTTTAGGCGGCTGGCAAGCATCCTGCTCCAATTGAGCGGGCACAGTGTCCACACTGTGGCCAAGCAATCGTTGATGGGCTCTGTGCTGCATCGTCGACTGCATGCGCTGTGCGGGCACTTTGCCCAGCTCAAAATTGGATGCAATGCGCCGCAGGCAGTTAACATCTCGTTGGCCATCAATCACGGCCCCCAGCACGGGCAGCTCGTCGCCCTCGCTGCAGACGTGCTTGAATTGTAAATGTTCCTTGCCTGATTGCTCCGTGCACTTGAGCAGCGCCGCATTGAGGAACTGCTCATCGCAAATATCTTCCGTTTGTATTTGTTTCTCCGACCGCTGTCCGCTCCGGCCAACGACACGCACCTGGCCTCGTCCGCCGCTGAACAGGCGTCGCTGCGTCTCCATTAGGGGCAGCGTGCCGGATCGATGTGCCAGTGACGCGGCTGTCGGCAGCTCATAGCTAGCCGGCGGCCAGCAAAACGACTCCCTACCACGCTCCAGCTGCCTCACCTTCTCCCGCTCGAGTCGGCGCAGCGTCAGCAATGGCGTCTGGCCCACCAACAGTTTGTTCTCGCGCAGAAAGTTGCGCTGCGTGACCTGGCCAACGGCGGCGGAACGTTTCATCCACGACATGACGAATGACAGACTGCAAAATATAAATGTCACGAAGGAGCAAACGTAAACGACAAATCTGAACGAAACTCAACTAGAAAATGAAGTATCTCCATATGTGTGTATATATGTATATATATTATAAAAATTCTTTGATCATTTTTTTGTTTTTTGAATAGTCAGGCACAAAACAGCATGATCCTAATCCTTGCTTTCCTCCAGTCAATCCTTATGAATGAAAATGGAAAATCTCAGTGTACACTAAGTATTGCTAAGACCCATCAACAGCTTCTCTCAAGACAAACATAGATATACATGTATATATATATATATATATATATATATATATATATATATATATATATATATATATATATATATATATATATATATATATATATATATATATATATATATATATATATATATATATATATATATATATATATATATATATATATATATATATATATATATATATATATATATTATTTATATAGCTAGCTATTAGCTATAGCTTTTCAACTCCAGCAATTGCGTCTGTTTCCTATCACTCAGCGCGGCACAAACTGAATGTGTATGCCATCGCGAGCACGCAACACCATTTGGGCCTGCAGTAGGAGCGGCTCTAGTGGCCGCATCAGCTGCAAGCGAAAACGCTCGACAATGCGAACGGTGAGCAGCTTCATCAGCAGCAGCGAATATCTGCGTCCAATGCACACGTGTGGGCCCGCCGAATAGGGTATATAGCTATAGGGTATTGGCTGTTCCGGCGTCTGCAGCCAACGCTCTGGCCGGAACTCATATGGCGCTGGAAAGTAGTTGGCATCGTGGGCCAGGCCGTACATATTGATCCAGAGCGTGATGCCGGCGCAGTAGCGTCGCCCGCCAATCGTCGTTGCTCTGGTCGTCTGTCGGCCCGTGCTGGGCACTATGGTATACATGCGCAGCACCTCCTTAAGCACGGCATCCAAATAGGTTAGCTCATTGAGTGCATCTAGACTCGTGGCGCCATCTGCTGGCAGCTGAGAGAGTTCAGTGTGCAGGCGCTCCTGCACCGATGGCTGCTTGGCCAGTGCATAGAGCACAAAGCTCATAGCTGCCGTGGTGGTATCCACGCCCTGACGAAGATCGAGTGAGAGATAGAGAGATATGGATTGGACAAGGAAGTGAGAACTCACAGCGAAGACAAACGTGTTCACTTCGTCGCGTATCTGCTGCCGACTTAGCCCCGCCAGTAACATGGCATCCAGGAGTATGCGTGGTTGCCTCTCCTGCTCCAGCTGCTGCTGCTCTATCTTTAGCTGCCTGCCACGTTGCTCTATAATGCGTTCCATGAGCGAGTGAATCAGCTGCAGCTGGACGCGCAACTCCTGCCACAGTCGCGTACGCTTGAACACAAAATCGGAGGTCAGCAGAGGATTAATCATGCGTTTGAACAGCAGCTCGCTGCTGCGATGAAAGGCGCTCACAATGGGCGAGTGCTCGGTCAGCTGCGTTTCCAGTTGATAGCCCATTGAGTTGTCTAACGGAAGAGTTTTGAAAAAAATAACATTTTTGATGTAGTGCCGATTGTTTAAAAAAAAAGTTACTTATCGATACTGTGCAGACAGTGGCGGCGATCGATAACAAATCAATTTGCCCAGCACTGGAATGAAGAGCAGATTATACTACACTTACCAACAATACAATCCAGAAGGCAGGCAAAAAGGTGATCCGTTACATCTATGGCATTGCCGTCTGTTCGCTGCAGGCGGTCGAGCAAGCGATCCACATGTTTGGACAACGCAGGCGCAAAGCGGCGCAACAGTTGCGGCTGAAAAGCGGGAGTTAGTAGGCGACGCTGCGCCAGCCAGTCGCTGCCATGGCTGATCAGCAGGCCATTTCCAATGAGGGGCGAGAGCTGTTGAAAGGTGTCCGCTTTGCGCAAAGTCGGATCGTGTAGTGCCTGGCGCGTCTCCTCGGCGCTGTGCAGAAAGACCCACAGCTGGGGTCCCAGCCACAAGCGATAGGTGGCGCCAAAGCGTTCGCGAAGCTCTGTAAACACCAGAAAGATGACTGCAACAACAGGCTGTAAGCTCAACTCCAACTTAATTACAAGCTGTGCTTGACTCACACTCTGGCTTCAGTTTGCCAATCATCTGGGCATTGCCCAAACCAGGCATCGCCCAGGGCCCAGGCAGGCTGCAGCCTAATTGCAGGCGCTGACGCAGATGCCACAGCCCAAGGCACAGGCACACAAACAGACCGAGCAGCAAAGACAAAAGCGACATCTGTGCGCTGGAATTGATGAAACCAATTTGATTGATTGCAAGTGCAATCGTAATTCCAATTGGAACTAACGAGCGCAATCAGCTGCGGTTTGCTGCTAATCAGAATATATGTTCGTGCGCTTGCATGCAAAGTCAATTGGATTTAGATTGGAGTTCAATAAACGACTTAACAGCGCTGTAAACTAGCTGCCAATGCTGTTAAGCGCCATAAATTGATATTGTTTTAGCATATACATACATATATAAGTATTTGAGTACATTTGTATGGCTGCTAGTATCTAATCTGGTTTCAGACAGACGACAATTAACTTGCCAGAGCTATATAAATCGAACAGACTTCTGTTAAGGCAAGCAGTGCAGTTGACATGAACTTTACCAGGTAGACATGCTTAATTATTGTAAATAAGAGATATTGAACAGTTTTGTTGGAGAGTTGAATCAGTTAATAACATTTTATTATTATTTATTGTAAGTAATATTGTTTATTCAATAATATATTCATGAATTTATTCATTTATGTGTATGTATGTCTATCTTCTTGCTGATTTCGTTTTCATTTTCATTTTCAAACATGCGGACACATAAATTTGTAATATTTGGTATTATTATCATTTGGTTTTTCACATATATATATATATACATTAATGTATGTACATATATATGTATATATATTTGTGTTTTTTTTTTGTTTTTTTTTTTTATAGCTATGCTCGTAATGTTTTTGTGGCTTCGTTTTGTTATTGTTGAGAATCGTTTCATTTGCAATTTGCAAGTTCTTTTAACACATATTTAGTTTCATTTAACATTTACAACGAATATAATTTGTGTTGCTATTTAATTTGATTTATAATATACGTTTCATTCGCTTTAAGGCTACAATAATTCAAGTAAAATAGAATTTCTCATTTTATCGTTTTTTTTTTTTTTTTGGTTTTGGTTTTGGTTTTTTGTGGGTTTCGTTTCGTTTTCTTCTCATCAACTTCGTTCGTTCGTTTTGGTTGGTTTTGCTTTGCTAGATGTAGATATCGATCAATTTGAACAGTATTTACGTTAGTTATACAAAAGTTAAATATTCGCTTTATATATGTTGTATATATGATTTATATATATATATATATATCTTTTGTTTCGCTTTCGATAAGAGCTGATTGCAAAAGTAATTTGATTATTAAGTAGAGTTTAGAATTGAATTTGCTTTTGTATATATAGATATATATATATATATATATATGGATAGATATATATATATATATATATATATATATATATATATATATATATATATATATATATATATATATATATATATATATATATATATATATATATTTTGTGTCGTGTGCGTTTCTTGCTTTTGCTTTTGCTTTTGCTTTTGCTTTTGCTTTTGCTTCTAGTTTACTTCACAATTCGGTAATTCGATTATTTGATTTATGTTCTTTGGCTTATCTAAGAGATATATCAAGAATAAAAGAGCGCATTTTATGATGCCAACAAGTGCGTAACGCCTGGACCTGTGTGACTGCGCTCGACAAATCCGATCGATACGATAAATATCGATTGGGTGGCCCATGCTCTCGATAACACACATTTCACGGCCATTCATTGAGTTTCGTGTGCGTTAAGTAAATTGCGTGAAAAGTGCAGAGACTTGGCAAATCGAGAACATGCCTGACAATGTATATGTGTATATATATATATATATATATATATATATCTATACTATATAGTAAATAGTATATATATATATAGGTATATTTATATATGTATATAGTTAAATATTTGCGTTCACTAAAAGGCTCTAAGAGGTCATGTAACACTTGGGTTTACTTTTTTCGCCAACTCTAAAGTTTTCTTTTTTTTTTTTGGTTTTTTGTTTAGTTTTTTTTTTTAATTACATTTGTAAATTTCTAGTTT